>JASDQU010736744.1:31116-42117 GCA_032191745.1 Picea mariana | reverse complement strand
CGCATCGCAAACGACACCATGAGAACACTTGATACAACCCCTAAAACATGTTAGAAGAAGGAGCTCCATCATTTGACGGTCAGAACAAAGTGTTTTTATATGGCAATTAGTCATCTTGGAAAATTTTGGAAGATCAACGCTCCCTTGCTCATATACAGGGAGCGCTAGCGCTCTTTTTCTATCTAGCATGAAGTGTTGTAGCGCTATGTTTCCCATTGTAATGGAGCAACGAATTGGTTAAGAAAATCTTGCAAGAAATCCCCTTTTTCTTTAAATATAGCTATGGATGGATTGAGTTGGTTTGGCTCGAATCTAACCCTCAGGCTGCATCTAAGGGAGATATCACAACTGATAGAGTTATATCCTCAACTAATCCCAAATATAACCAAGGTGGTTGAGCCTCTCAAAGCCTATAAATGGAGGCGTTCTCATGGTGAACACAGGAGGAAAATAATCAACAAAGCATTGTTATTCTGATCATGGATCTTTCGAGAAAGGGGTTGGATGAGGAGGACTTGGGGAGGTTGTTGCAACAACATCTGAAGATTGTAAGTGTCTCTTTAAAGTTCTCATCAATATACTTGGCCTATTTCCTTCTAGTATGTGTTTACATGTACTTGCCTATGTTTGTTTTATTCTTTCATAGATAGATTGATTTTATCTAATCCATTAGAGTATGATATAGTCGTTTATCTTTTGGTTGTCCTTTGCAGGTACTAATTGGAACTCGCAGATTGGAGAAACTTGGACAAACTTCGAAAGTGAGGTACATCATACTATCCCTCTTACTCTCTTTTTTGATAGATAAATTTAATCTATAGGAATGGTAGTGACCAACAATAGTTTTTTGTCTTGGTAGAGGGGTCTGTACTCTAAGGGAAAATTCACCTGTCTGCAGGGGAGTTATTCCGTAACACTAATCAGATACCCAAAATACACCAATGAATGCTATTCACATTTCTTAAGATTTTCCAGTGGTTGATTATTTTTTAGAGTCTCTAACATCTTCATAGGATGTGAGATATGATCTTCCCAAATAAAACTATAAACTAATATATCATATAAGTACACTATATCATCTAAGTACAAATGAATCTAGAAAGGGACGAAATACATCATTCATTAAACACATTAGTGTAGCTAGTGCATTACACAAAATTAAAGGCATTACCAACCATTCAGATAGAGCTTGATTTGTCTCGAGGGTGGAATTCTAGGTGTCTTTATCTTTAACTCATACGTAGTGGTACCTTGATTTTAGATCCAACATGGTAAAGTACTTAGCATGTTGTAACTAATATAGCAAGTCATCAATCATGGGCAAATGGTATTGATTCTTGAGGGTGATATTATTGAAAGTGTCAGGCTAGGTATGGGTAGAGAATGAGTAGCTCCATGGATGATTATTTTCATTAACACGAGACATTCATAAATAGAAAGTGAGGTGATCTTTAGTTTCATCTTCCAAAAGTTCTGAATGACTCTTCTTATTCACCCAAAACTCTTCATATTTCTTCTAAATAATATTTACAAAGTACCTCAATCCATAAGGATTAGGTATCTAACATTCCCCCCCTTAATCCGAAGGGGTGTTTGTGAGTCCAATCATAATTCTAAACTTTTCAAAATTTTCTCTTCCAATCGCTTTGGTGAAGATGTCCACAATTTGCTCATTTGTGGAATAATGTTTCAAGTGAATAGTCTTGGCCTTTACATGATATTGAATCAGATGGTACTTTGTGTTGTTGTTCTTGGATTGATCATAGAATCTGGGATTCTTAAACAACTTGATTGCAAAAGTATTGTCAACTAGAAGAGGAGTAGAATTCACCTATTTCTCCTACAAATATTCAAGTATTTTCCTGAGCCACACAATCTCCTTTGTTACTTTTGTAGTTGCCACGTATTCTGCCTCTATTGTGGAATATACTGAAACTGACTATTTGTGTGATCTGCAGGAGACGATTATTGATCCAAGACTCATAAGATAGTTTGAAGTTGACTCTCTTCATTTTATTTATCCCCATCAAAGTCTGAATCAGAATATCCAATAAAGTTGAAGTCATCCACCTTAGAGTAATTGAGTCCAAAATATTGAGTTCCCTTCAAGTATTTTAGAACTATTTTTGCAACAGATCAATGTCCTTCACAAAGTTTTTTCATGAACCTGGAAAGAATCCTAACAACGAATGAAATATCTAGTCTAGTGGTGGTAAGGTAGATAAGAATTCCCACAAGATGTATGTACTTGGTTGCATCCTCAAATTCATTCCCTTCTTTCGATGCAAGCTTTAAATTTTGTTCCATTGGAGTAGAGAGAGGGTTACACTCAACCATACCAAACTTGTTCAACGATTCTCCATTGTACTTCTTTTGGGAGATGAATATGTACTTCAGATTTTGAGTCTCTTCAATTCCCAATTAGTAATGAAGATGTTCCAAATCTATCATCTCAATGCCTTTCTTCAATTTTTTCTTTATGGATGAAATATAGATTTCATTAGATTTCAATGTTCCTTGTTATTAACAGATCATCTACATACACTACAAGATATAGAACATTTTTTCTAACTTTATTGGTAAATAGAGTTGCATCTTCAAGATTAAAGTACTAAATTCAATTCTAGAAGATGTTCGGTTAGCTTTTCATACCAGGCTCACGATGCTTGTTTTAGGCCATATAAGGATTTGATGAGTTTACATACTCTCTATTTTTGTCCTTTCACAACAAAACCTTTTAGCTAAGTCATGAAGACATTCTCTTTCAAGTATCCATTCAATAAAATATTCTTCACATCCATTTGATGAACTTTCCATCCATTTTATGTTGCCAAGGCAAATAGAGTACGAATGGTAGCCCATTTTGCTATGGGGGAAAAAGTTTCCTCATAATCAATTCTTTCTTCTTGTGCAATCCTTTTGCCACTCGCCTTGCTTTGTGCTTGTGAAGTGAGCCATCTGATTTGTACCTGTTCTTGAAGGCCCACTTGTATCCAATTGGTTTTGGTTGCAAATGGAGGGTCCACCAACTTCCACGTCTCATTCTTGATGAGAGCATTATACTCCTTTTGCATGGTTTCTTTCCACCCATCATGGGAAGTGGCTTATTCAAAGGAAGTTGGTTCAAATTTAGTAGATAAATTCAAATCAGAATCATATGAAACATCCATATCATCTACATCACCTAAATTTGAATTATCTACATCACCTCCATCTTGTCTTGTAGAATTTTTAGTTCCTGTCTCTCTAACCTCATCGGGATGAAGACTTTCAAGTTTATTTATGAGCCACTTTGGTGGACCTTTCTGAGATGGTCCAAGTTGCTTAGTTGATTGAGATGGTGTCCAATTTTCATCAAGGTTAATCCTTTCAATCCTCTCAATTACATCATCCAATTGAACTTCAAATTCTGATGAAGTGGTTAAAACTTTTTCATGAGGGGGATATGGTGCTTCAAAAGGAGATTCCAAAGATTGATCCAAGATGGGGATCCCCCCTTCAAGATGTGGAATCTCACCATCAAATTCGGGACATGTCTTTACATGGGTGAATTTATCCAGATGATCGAATTGTCTCTCAATGGTCTTGTCATTCTTGGAGGATTCAAGAAAAAATACATCTATGGAAAGAATGAATTTCTTGTTTACCTCATCATAAAGAAAATATATCTTGGTGGTATTTGAGTACCCCAAGAAGATTCACTTCTGACCCCTCACATCAAATTTGTTTCATTGCATCGTAGGAATTAAGGCATAGTAGGTGGAACCAAAGACCCTGAGATGCCTCATTGAAGAAATGCGACCATACCACATTTCATATGGAGTCTTATTTCCAAGAGCATGAGATGGAATCTTGTTTTTCACATATACTACACATATAACTGCATCAACCCAAGACATTAATTTCACATTTTTGAAAAACATCATGTAACAAACCATATTTAAGAAAGTCTTGCTCATTCTTTCAACTTCACCTTTCTATTGAGGATTGTATGGACCTACGGTTTGATGTTGAATCCCATGTTGGCGAATATAGTTTTCAAATTCATTAGATATATATTCAATTTAATTATCACTACAAAGAGTGCTAATATGTGATTGTGCTTCATTTTGAATCCATACATGAAATTTATTAAAAGTTTAAAAAACATGTGATTTTTCTTTCAACAAGTATACCCAACACATCCTGGTGTAATCATCAATAAAAGACATGATATATTTATTTCCATAGTAGATGGAACAAGCATGGGGCCACACAAATCATAATGTATCAATCCAAGTTTTCTACATGCTCTGGAAGTGGAATCGCGAAAATGTTGTTTGTTATGTTTTCCAAGGATACAAGCATCACATTGCTTCAAATTTCTAGGAATGTTAGGTAAACCAGAAACACCATCCTTTTTCAAAAAATGAAGGCTGTCATAATTAATGTGTTCAAATCTATCATGACATAAGAGACTACATGGAAATGTACCTTCATCATGGTGAGTGATTGATAGGTAATTGAGGGGATCATAGCCCACTCGCTTCACCAAAACAAATTCTTTACGAAATTTGATTTCTGAACTTTATCCCAACTTTGTCTTTGATGAGAAAGATCTTCAGTGCTCAATACAATTCTTTGTGCAATTACTCTCTATTTTCTAGGTTGACTAAGTGACTCATTCTTTTAGTTTATGGAATGAGTAAGGATATCATATAATATGAAGTAGTATCTTACATAAGACAACCTAATTACCCATTGCTTGGCATTCTCTAGTCTTTGATTTTATCCATTTAATGAGAAACCTTGGAGTCATAATAAACCATTATTCTCTATACACATGAACTAGTCAACCAAATAGCTCATGCAACAATTAAAATCTTTTAATAATGAAAATCCTGAAATCTAGTCCACCCTCAAAGTGAATTAATATTTCATTGACCAATGCTCCAGATGGAAGAACGATCCCTTACTAAATTAGTCACCCCAGTCATTATCCATCTCTTCACTGTAGCATCATTCAAACCATGTCAGTTATGTTCCTTATGGAAAAATCTCCTACACAGGAATGTTACTATATTGATAGCATAGATTCTAATGCCCAATTCAATTGTGATACATGTGGGAAATAGAGGAAATGCTCCAGATGAAGGTGGATGCCCAAGTTAGGTTCAAACCATGATCAAGTGAGCACGAGAGCAAGAGAACAGTAACAGACCAAAGGAACATTCCTTGAAACACATAGGGCATGGAATGTTGAGGAATTTCTTAGAGAATTAGGGTTAGGTATTTTGCACGTCCACTGACAATTGAAACATACAAGGTCTCTCCTCTATATACAACTCAGACTCAATTGTATGGACAACATGATGAATGTGCGTGGGATCCCTCTAGGCTGGGGTTCCTACTCAAATCATGCTCAACATAGAAGAAAGTGCTTAGAGACTCTCTTTTGGCTAGGAAAATGAGTGGGTTCTCTCTTTTAGGTGCTACTTCACAGAGACTTGGAGTGTGCTTAGCAGCTAGTGTGAAGATATGGGCAGTGTGCACAAAAAATACATAATGGATGGTGCGCCCAATAAGTCGTGTGAGTAAAAAACAATGGATGGTGTGCCCAACAAATGAATTAAACACTCATTAAGGTTGAGGACATCCCAACGAAGGTAAAATTTTCCCCAGCAAGCAAATGGACGTCTAACAAAGAAATTAGATGCCCAGGGTGAGGTGAGTTCGACCTAGCAACGCTCAGGTACAAAGAGCGACCCTCATGAGAGATAAATTTCATTTTGGAAAGTTATCCAATAGATGTATGATCACATCCATTGATATCACAAATTTATAGAATGAACGATTTTCATCTTATAGTTGTTGTCTCTCACCAATTGCTAATGGAAAATCAATTTCTGAATGCAATAAACCAAAGTACATATATACTACTTCTCATATTACGAACATGAATAGAGAATGGAATTTAATGATGAACCATGCACCTATTCAAATGAAATTTAGAACGATAGACACAATAATCAATCACATAATGGAAAAAATTATTTGACCCTAGAACCCAAATGGGAGAACCAATCGAATGGTTCTTAGTATTCTTCTTTCTACAAGTTTTCTATCTTTTACAATGCTCTCCTTCTCTTTGGAGAAAAACCCTTTGGAAATGAGTGAGAGTGGAGAAATCGAGAGAGCTAGGAGGTAAGGGAAGGCCCAAAACCATGGCCCTTCACTTCATGTTCCTTAGCCTTCTCTCCTATTCGTTTCCTTGTCATTTTAATCATTTTTCTTTAACTTTTTAGTTACATTCTTATTTGGCTTATTCCATGTTAACTTGCATTGTTTTACGTGGATTATATAATGTTGATTGATTGTCAATTTGTTTTGCAGGTACTGAGTCTTATCCACTCTTCAGTCCAGATCTATTTCATATCAATGAGGTATGGTGAATTATGTGCATGAGCAGATGGCTCTTTCAACTTCAATAATCTTCCATCCTCCACTCCATTCATAAAGACCATGTTGTTATAAGCTTTCCTTATTTCAATTTTTCCACTGAAGATATGGATAGAGTGGCCTTGTTGTTGAATGTGCACAAGAGAAAACAAGTTCCTTGGCAACTTAGGAATGTAGATCACACCATGTGGAATAAAATATAGGAGTCCAGGCAATTTAAGACTGATGGTGCCAATTCCTAAAGGTTTGAGACTCGATTTATCTGCATTATAGACAATACCATCTACATTGTCATTGAGATATTCAGAGAACTCTCTCTAGGAGGTCATGTGACATGTTGCAATTGTGTCAATCAACCATGAATCTCTCCAAGAAGGAAATGAAGTGTTAAAAAAAATTCAGTTACTCCAATATTTCAACGAGCAACAATATAATGAGCATATTCAGGTGCTTTACCTTCGTTAGATCTCATGTTTTACCTTTTTATTTTTTCTGATTCTGCTTGTCTTTGATATTTTCCCATGGGATTCTACATGTCTTTGCTTCATGTGACCCATTATTTCTGCAATGGTCTCAGTGAAAATCAAATCTCTCACCTTGATTGTGCCTACCCCCTACCTCTGAAATTGTTTCTTCCACATCCTCTTTTGCTGCCTTGTCCTCTAGAAGAATCAAGTGATCAATTATTCCCTTTTTGAGCAAGGCACATGTTCTCTCCAATGGGATGACCTGATTTATTTCCAAAGGCTTTCTCATGTTCTGAAACTTTCTCCACCAAAGTGTCAAATGTGATGGGCTTCATTTGACCACTAGCTTGCAGAGATTCAAGGTAGTGAGAATATGTAGGGTAGAAAGCCATAATGAAGGCTATGAGATGATTTTATATGTTCACTCCAGTAACATCAAATTCATGTATGATGGATTTGATATCAGAAGCTAAAGCCACATGATCATCATTCTTCAAATCTAGGTTGAAGAGCTTCACCAACAATTGCATGATTTCCATTTCTGAGTGTGAGTCATACAAATCATTTAATTTGTTTAAAGCACCATAGGAATATTTAATGGAAATAATATGGCATATCACCTCTTCACTTATCGTTGCATCAATCACGATGTAATATGATTAACCTGGAACAATTAACGCAACAAGCAAATATACCCCAAGAATAATAGGAACATTCAATGGAGAGCAGGAATATATTATTGATAGCACCAAGAAATCTTTGTTCACTTGCCTCTTCAAGGGGGAAGCCTCCAAAATGAGCAGAGATTTATTACAATAACACTCAAGGAAAAAAATCTCATACTTCTTGGATATGTGTTATATTCTTTGCACGGTTTTTGTGTCCATTTTTGGGTGGTCCTCAGTTTTCGTGTCCATTTGTGGTACGTTTTTCGACACATGGTTTTTCTATTTCCGGTTAAGGAATTAGGGTTGTTGACTAATATAGGTCATTGGATTAGGGTTTGGATGTCATTGGATCCTATATGTATATTGTATTGTAAACAATGTATGATGTGAATGAATATAGAATATGTTGGTTTTCCCGGTTTGGGTTTCCAGTGGAAAAATATCTGTGTAATGTGTGTATTTTCCATTGTATCTCTTCTGTTCTTTTATTCAAAATCTGTTTACGGTAAACTATTGTACAAGGTTAAAATGTTCATTTGGTATCATAGCAATTATTGGCTTCAGGGGGACACCTTTGTGGTCAGGGGTTTGGCTCGGGATTGTGATAAGAGTTGTTATAGTGGGAGATATGCGGTATTGATTCTCTAGGTGAAGAGAAATGGCAAGCAGTTCAAAAATAGAGATCAAAAAATTTAATGGGAAAATTTTTGAGCTGTGGAAGCTCAAGATGGAAGATCTGTTGGTATATAGAGATCAGTGGGTTGTGGTGGATCCATGTACTGCACCTACAAGAACATTAGTAGATGAATGGAAAAATTTGGATCAGAAGGCAAAGAGCACAATCTGATTGTGTCTCTCAAATTCAATATTACTAAATGTGTCAGGGGAAACTACAACCAAGGAGTTATGGGATAAGTTTGGGAACTTGTATCAGTCTAAGTCCCTGGTAAATAAATTGTTTTTGTGGAAAAATCTACATAACATGATTATGAGAGATGTAGACTCGGTGATAGAGCATCCGAATGCATTCAATACTGTGGTAAGTCAGTTGTTATCTGTTGAGATTAAAATTTCAGATGAAGATAAGTGTATTAGTTTATTGTACTCTTTACCAGACTCGTGGGATAATCTAGTTGTGGCCATAGGTAGTAATACAACTACCTTGAGTTTTGATGATGTTGTCTCATCCTTGTTGTCGGAGGAGATGAGACGAAAGAACATGGAAGGACAGAGCACAAATGCATTATTTGCAAAAGGATGCTCCTAGGATAGAAATAGATATAAGTCCTCAAGTGGGAGATCTAAGTCTAAGGGTAGATCTAAATCTCCCAGAAATTTTGTAAAGGTATACTGGAGATGTGGAAAATAAGGGCACTTCAAGAAGCAATGTAGATCCAAAAGCGCTGAGAAAGTGAAGGGATCTGAAGGTGCTCCCTCTAAAGAAGAAAATACCTGCAAGGAAGAAGGATGGGATGTGTACTTGGCTTCTTCAATCACACATGCAAATCATGAGGCATGCTTGGTTAACTCGGGTGCATCCTTTCATATGACTGCCCATAGGGAGTGGTTCTGTGAATATGAAAGGTATGATGGAGGTTTTGTTTTCCTAGGTGATGACTCAACAACCATAACCATAGGAAAAGGAAAACTCAAGTTGAGGCTCATAGATGGAAGGATTAGAACACTGCATGGTGTTATGCACATCCCAAGATTGGCCATAAATTTGATTTATGTAAGCAAAATGGACGATGCAGGGGTAAAAATAGTATTTGAAAAAGAAACCTGCAGGATGGTTCAAGGAGAAATGGTGTAGCTGAAGGGAGTTTTGATTGGAACTCTGTATAAGATACAAGGAAGAAGTATTAGTGATGGGTGTAATAGTTCCATTGTTCCTGATATTGGAGCAAAAGAAGGAAAAACTCCTACAGTCTCTAGAGAAAAGGTTATGTTGTGGCATCAAAGAATGGGGCATATTGGAGAGAAGGGTCTTCGACTACTACACAGTAAAGGTATGGTTGAAGGTTTGGATTTTGGATTTTGTGAACATTTTGTATATGGGAAGTAGGATCGGGTAAGATTCCCCTCTGGTGCAACGAGGAGATAAGGAAATTTACAACTAGTGCACAATGATGTGTTTGGACCTGTGTCTATTCCATCATTGGGAAAAATTGTGTACTATGTCTCATGTATAGATGACTCCTCAAGGAATACAAGGATATATTTCCTTAGGAAGAAATCTGAAGTATTTGACAGATTTAAAGAGTTTAAGGCTCTTGTTGAGAATCAAACAGAGAAAAGAATTAAGGTGTCGAGGACAAATAATGTTGGAGAATTTTGTGGGAATGAATTTGAAGAATTATGTAAGAAGTGCGGTATATCAAGGAAGAATACTACTCCATATACACCTCAACAGAATGGAGTTGCAGAAAGGATGAATAGGACGTTGATGGAAAAAACAAGGTTCATGATCAGTGGTATCAGGTTAGGGTAAGAATTCTGGGCAAAGGCGATGGGTACATCATGTTATCTGGTCAACAAATCACCCTCATCAACATTGGATGACAAGACTCCACAAGAGGTATGGAATGGTAAGAAACCTTCTCTCACACATATCAAGGTATTTGGATGTGAGGCATATGTTCATGTTCCAAAGTAAAACAAGAGTAATCTAGATAAGAAGGCTGAAAAGTGTATCTTTATTGAGTATAAATATGGCCTCAAAGGTTATAAATTTTGGAACCCAACAACTAAGATGGTTGTGTATAGACAAGATGTGGTATTTAGATAAATGAAGGATGTTGTCGACATGAAGTCCTACCAAGTAAGGAATAACCAAAGAAAATAGAGTTTGAGCCAAAGGATGATGAAGTAGACTCTACAGAAGAACAAGAATCAGAAGAAGAAGATCCTCATACTCTAGTATTGAGGAGATCAGTGCGGGAAAAAAGGCTATCGGAAAGGTATAATCCATCTGATTTTCATTCAATTTTTTCTTTGTCTATTACTGATGATGATCCTAGAATTGTTAGGGAGGTAGTGGATTCAGATGATGGAAAACTCTGGAAAATGGCCATGGTTGAAGACATGACAACCTTGGATAAGAATGAGGCTTGGGATCTAGTGGAGTTACCAACTGGAAGAAACCCCATTGGTAGCAAATGAGTATTGAAAAAGAATTTGAATGCAGAAAGAAAAGTGGAGAAATACAAAGCTCGGTTAGTAGCAAATGGTTATTCCGAGGTTGAGGGAATTGATTTTGGTGAGATTTTTTCTCTTGTTGCCAAGTTAACTTCTATTATATTTCTATTATATGTTGGTGATGTGTTTTATTTTGAAGTAGAACAGATGGATGTGAAGACAACATTCCTACATGGGGATCTAGAGGAAGAAATCTATATGAAGCAACCATAAGGATTTGTTGTGAAGGG
>JASDQU010736743.1:154848-168834 GCA_032191745.1 Picea mariana | reverse complement strand
CCTTGAATATTTGTACAAGAGCATCTACCAATCAATCTAACCTTCTTGGAAAGTTCACACTAGAGCCTTTCCAAATGTTCACGAAAGCTTTTGTACGTAACATAACCATGTGTCTTTCATAGGTAACCCCAAGGAACTCAATGAAATTTGATCCCAAAACCCTCCTTGAACAACCTTATAAGAACAAATATCAATAACACTAACCTTTGGTTAGCTTATATGTGTGTGTGTGTGTGTGTGTGTGTGTGTTTGGTATTCTTTCCTTAGATTACATTAGGGATTTATTTCTTTTTTATATTTTGATTTATAAGCACAGATGTTACATGTCATCCATACTGCATTATTATTTTTTATGTTTTTCAAATGGTATTGGGCAGACTTTTTCCATGTGTCACGCTAGAGGTTAGGAATGGATGTTACACATCTCCCTCATACTAAGTACGTGAAAACCCAAATGAACATTGAATTAAACACTAAGCACAATAGTTGATGGTAACCTAGCAGGCTTCATGGTTAAATCCACTTTGAAACATTCTGGTCAAACCTATTCAACTAACCTACTAAGCTTTGTCCAGAAAAACATCATGGGACCCACCCCTCTTCTCCAAAATATCTAGATAGAGGTGGACTTATCCCCCGATCACTAGCAACTCGTAACCCAGTTAGACTCTGTCAAACTCTAACCTCAATCAAACTAGAACCTCATAGCAAAATCCACGTTGAAACAATGCATTCGAACCAACTGAGCTAACCCACTAGGCTAATTATTTATAATGTTGAAAAATACAATAATTACTAAATTATATCTATCACTACTCACATTATAATTTTTTTATTTATTTAACATATATGTAGTAAAAAAGATCAAAGGATTTCACCACATAATAGTGAGTAAATACATTTTATGCAGAATTACAGAAGTTTTAGTTCAAATTAGAGAACCAACAAAGAAATAATGGTCACACAGATAGATATTACAGAGATCCCAAATGCAGTTCAAGTCTAAATTATATCTTTCTTTTGGAATCAACCGAGAAATCATGGTCAAGGAGACGAGATATTACAGAGCTCCCAAATGCAGTTCAAGTCTAAATTATACTTTTCTTGTGGTGTGTTTTACATAATATTGTAGCCAAATTTGTAATTTACCTCTTGATAGATTCAAAACACCAATCTCCTCAGAGTGTTTTTCCAGATTAATGGTTTCCATAACAACTTATGCCAGAATGACAACCATTCATTTTTTTTTATCAAAGAGACATACAACAAAGATATGCAATCTCAAAATCAATTTAAACCTGGCAGCATCTCATAATAAGAAGTTTCAATGCCAATATTGCACTCATACCAAAATGGCAGGTTCCTCACAATCCACCCAAACAATCCCTCGACTCAGCAACAGGTTGTGAATGAAACCCTCAACTTTGCTAAACATTCGAGGAAAAAAAATAAGATGATGAGATGTGAAGTTGCTATATTATTTCAGACAACAAACATATGTGACTGCAGGGATATTTTTGTCTTCTGTAGATGCGGAAAATATTGCATACAAAAATGAAAGTGCAACCTGATTCTGAGATGTTAAGAATGCCATTAAGGCACTACTACAGATGAAACAACCCACTTGAATGTGATGAAACAATTATAAATCTACTCATTTTTTCACCCTGAAGAGCACAACAGATGATTTTACATCGTCTTGGGGAACCTGCAACATGACCTGGAATTTGACCTTCATTGGTTCTTTTTTAGCACCTAAATTCTCTTTTCCAACCTGTCCAGATCATATGTTATTTTCCCTCCTCTTATTCAAATTATACATGGAATCAACTCAAAAATTACTTCATAGGTTAAGGATACATACCCAAGCTAAGGCCCATCCAAGTCGGACTTTAGAATCATAACCTACATTGACTTTGAAATCATCAATAGGTTGATGTTTGTAGACAACACTCCACGCAGTAGAATTGAAATCATAGAAGTAGCTGCGAACAATTTTAAAAACTGCTTAATTCTTTCTATAATTTTCTCTGTTGTAGCTGCCTTAGATCAAAAGGTTTAAGCGGAAAGTCAACCTCATATCCTAAATAAAGTCAATATGATGCAAGACAAAGAACATGGAATCATCCACTCTGAAAAGAATGTTTTCAAAATAATGCATGTCAATAATGCACTTCAGAAATTAATTGAAGGGAGGATGTAAAGGAAATCTTCTAGATAAGATCGATAATATGAGGTAGTCTGAGAAAGTGTGGTTTACCTCAATTTATTCAAGGGGTTAAACTATCGTTTAAATCCAAGGGATATCTCTTTTGATGGAAAATATATGCTTGGTATGATAGTCATTTCTTCATCCTGCAAGGGAACACTTTTAAAATATCTGTCCTGCTCAATCCCAAAGAGAAGATGAAAAGAAACCTCATAAATAGCACATTTGCTTATAATAATTGCCTTGTACTTATACTTCAGATTCACATTGTTATCATTGTATCCTACCATACACATCCCATTCATAAACTTCCCTGCAACAAAGGCCCCATCTGATATTGCACATCATCACATAAAATCACTATTCATTTGATAAGGGGCTTGTAATATGCCTAATTAACTATTCATTTGATTAACAACGGATAACAACCATTGCATGTGCCCTTACTCTTCAAATGTATAATTAGTTAAGCCAATTCATTAAACATAGTAAGAAACATAGAAATCAAGAGTCGTGCATTATCCCCTGGGGGTTTCAATCATTGTACTCAGCAAGCTACTTGCTACAGCTGCATTCATGTCTAGAAAGCAGACCACCATCTTGAAGACTTGCAATTTTACAGGCAACAAAAACCACCTCATAGAGATCCATTATACGTGGTTAAGGGAGGCAGAGTCATCTTGGAAGAAATTTTCTACGTCTAGTTAGATATCTGAAGTCAATTCTATTTCACAGAAGCCCGTGAAGAGATGATGCAACCCTTGGAAGCAATTTACAAGAACAATCCAAAAAAGTAGACTTCATCGATAAAAATTGAAAAATAAGTTTTCTTGTCTCCTCAAAATGCCAAAAGAATTCTAGATTGTCTTCTAGCTGAACTGCTTCCAACTCTTTCTGCATACATGCCAAGTAGGCACACTTTCTTTCATCCATAGCAGAGCCACTCTGGCAACCAATGTGTGCCAATGAAAATCCCACAAAATGTTGCTTTTCGGTATTGTCTTTGAAAAAATTATAATTTAGACAAATTTGCTCATATTTGTATTTAACAAACTGCAGCAGGAGGCTTCTTGATCTGTCTACACATTATAGCCACGTGGCATTGAGGCCACATTGGCAAATGGAGTCGTCAAAAGTAGTTTTCGAATGTATTAGTTTTTGAATGTAACAGTTTTGAAATTTCAGTTTCGATTAGTTTTCCCTTTTGTTTTCTGTTTTGAGATTTTTGGTTTGGGAGGGGAGGGGAGCGCAGGGGGAACTTTTGTTCCTTGAAAATATAAGGGAGAAGACATTCATAGGATGGAATGAAAGTCGTTGTCATAATAAAGCGCATATTAGTAAAGAGATCGTAATCTTGATACCAGAATGAGGGCACATGTTGAACTGTAGACTTATTTACCTAAACTATGTATAGTACTCCTCTGTTGAATAAAGTGTTTATTCCTCTTTCTGAAATTGTTTTGCTGTGTTAAGAATCTTGTTGTGTTTAATCTATTCTAATCTGTGTCTGAATCACACGGATAATCAATGTAAAATAATGGTTCTACCCTATGTTGTTCTGGGCATTATTTAATGTTGTATTAACAATCTGCTTTTCTGTTAGAGTTCTCGCCTTGGCAGGTTTCCCAGAACAGAACATTTGATTGCTACCGAAACAAAGGAGTTCCCAGAACAGGTTATCTGATTGCTACCCGGGACAAGTCTCTGCTACCGAAAAGCATGATAACCCTAAAATCCCTGAAGTTTAAAATTCCCAAAACGCTAAAATTTTGAAAACCTAAACAAATAAAAAAAATTGGAACCAAAAAACATATAGCAAACTAAAATCCCTTTGAAGTCTTTTCAATGTCCTTACTAGCAGGCATGGTGAGAATTTTTGAATGGAATGTATTTAATAATAGTTCTGTATAGTGTCACATATTCACGGGCAAGTTTCTCAGTGGACAGAACGAGCAATATATGAAAATGGGTACTCAACAAATAATACAAAAATAGCCACCTGACGGAGATATGCGATGGTGGGTAGAGGCAAGGGCACTTTCCTGGACTCGAACTGTGGTTGATGGAGAGGAATGGAAGTCAAGAGTTCAATGCGCGTCATTATACAACTTTAAAGCATGGGATGATAAGAGGCTATCGTCTTCTGCAGATACGTCTATGAGGATCAGGCCATCCACATCCGTTTGATGATCCATCGACTGGATCCCCGCATTCCAAGCTCCCCACGAGATTCAAACCTTGGTGTTTCTTTTCACAAAACTTGAAAAGCAGATCTGAAAAGGGGTAAACAAAGGTCGAAAAAAAAGATTACAGGAAGATCCAGAAGTGGTTTATGGTAGAAGAAATTCAAATCTCTCCACTAGCGGAAAAAATATATAAATCAACTAATTTGAAATTAAAATAAAATATGGAAGAGTATATTGGTTTTTTATATATGTATATGGAGTTTTTATAAATCAACGAATTTGAAATTAAAATAAAATATGGAAGAGTATATTGGTTTTTTATATATGTATATGGAGTTTTTATGATCTAGCAACATTGTTAAGAATCAATAGAGTTTTCATCATCTGGGTTTAAATTCATGACCTTTAGGTTTAAACTCGTAACCATTACATGTAAAATTTCTATATTTATGTAAATCATGTAAATTATTTATATTTATGTAAAGGAGTGGGCTAGGGAGCAATCTTTCCTCCCAAGTTATTTTTAAGGAGCAATCTTTATAAACTCTCTGCAATTTTAGGGATCCTACAGAGAAGTGTGTCCATAAAACATTAAAAGTCCAAAAAAATCCAAATTTCATGGGAAAAATTAATCCTATAAAACCCTAAAGGAAATCTGTGGGTGAAATCGAAAATCCATGTGGAAATTGATGGGTGAAATCGTTCCTATAAAACTCTGAACTCTGGAGGAAATCCATGGGTGGATTTGTTCCCATAAAGCCCCAATTTGACAAAATGAAAAATGAACAAAATGCAGGAGAAATAGTCCAAAAAAACATCCAAATTCCATGGGCAAAGTAAGTCCCATAAAACCATGAAATAAATCTATGGGAGAAATCCTATAAAACTCTGAAGGAAATCCATGGGAAAAATGTAATCTTTAAAACCTTGATTTGAAAAAATGCAAGCGAAATAGTTAGAAAAACACACTAGTTTAAAAAACTCTGGGTGAATTACTTATCAAGAAATCTCCATTCCAAAAAATTTGAGGTGAAATGAAGGTTCAGTCATGAAATTTGGATGGCGAAACCTGTTTCCATCAATTTTCTTTACGATTTTATGGGGACAAATAATCTAACCTATATATTTTTTAATTTAATATTTGGGCTAAGCTTTTAAAAACATTACTTTAACTACTTTAGTAAAAATTCACCCCCTTAAAATTTTGAACTTCCAAATTTCGCCCATTCATGAAATTTCGCTCATTCATTAAATTTCGCCCCTAAAATCTTCTATGGAGATGGGGAGTTTGACATTTGACAAAGATGACTAGTTAGTTGTTGAATTTGTTACTGCAGCTGCTAATATTCAATCTTATTCTTTTGGCATCCAATTGCATAGCTTGTTTGAAGAGAAAGGCATTGCAGGAAATATTGTTCATGCAATAGAAACAACAAATGCACTCATTGTAGGTCTAATTGTAATTAAAACAACTAAGTTTATTAGAAATGATTCAAAGAACTATAGAATGACACACTACTTACAACATCCATCAAGGAAGATGCTTATGATTCCAGTAGAACCATTTGAAACCAACAGATCTTGTTATGTATGCTCAAAGACACCTCTATCACTAGAGATGAATACTCAACAAGCAAAATTGAAGGATATTATGGAGAAATCTGTTAAGGCTAATATGAGTGTCAATTCACCATTAATCATGCATGGTTCTACACTTTTGTTATAGTAATGTGTATTAAATGTAAATTGTATGGGAATATCCCATACAATTTATATCGATTACCAGATTCTTTGCACTATCTAGACCCCTCGGGGAGGTCTAACAGATATCAACGAACAACAACTTTCAATTACACATTCAAGAGATATCTATTTCAACTAAGAAACTCGGATGTTGCTTACAAGAATTTGGGCATGAATGGAGAGCGTGTGTTAGCATTTGTGGTCCATTAAGGAAACTATGGGCTCCAGGAAGAACATTAATAACACCATGTGCTATTAAAAGCAACATTTACTAATTTGACACTAAAGTTTAGTGGCCACATTCAGCATGACTCACAAGAGCTCCTGGCATTTCTATTAGATGGGCTTCATAAAGATTTAAAATGTGTGAAGCACAAACCATACATAGACTCAAAGATGCAAATAGGCATCCAAATAAGGAAACTTTGCAGTGGGTTGGTATTTTCACTTCTATTACGTTGTGAAAAGAGTGATCAACGCCTTGCTTCAAGTGTGTCTTTTAATGTTGCCAGAAAAGCTGCTAACTCTCTAGAACATTAGACAGTGTTGTCTATAATCACTAAAAGCTTTGTCTTGCATTTGATAGATGCCATGCACTTGACAGATGCCAAGAATCTCTACCAGTTGAGTGACATTCACCTTCTTATGTGCTCATTGAGTGTGAAGATGGAGATATTCGTGTTTTCGTCCAACAAACGTGTGCATGGAATCTCTAAAGCTTATTTTGAGAGGAGTCAAGTACATTCAAGGAAGACAAGTTTGTCGTTGGAATATCAAAAAAGGTTTTTACCTTTGCAAGGAATGTTTCAAAGCATCCAAAGACCTAGCAGGAATTTCCTCTACTTCATAACAAAGATGATCCAGGTGATTTCAATATGTCGAATATTCAGAAAAAATGTGCTTTGGCTATTGAACATCTAGCTTCAAGATTGGTTGCCCTAAGGATTGAACTTTTCCCAGGTTATATGAGTGAAGGGATACATCGGCATGGGAACAAGTGTCTGCCATTATTGGGAAAGAGCTATGGAACAAGTGTCTCACCCTAGATTGTCACTCTAAATGCCTTAAAACCTTTCATATCCACCTCCCCTTGATAGTCAGATAGTGTTCTCCTAGATCATGTAACACTAAAAGTTCTGTAGAGAAAACCTCTAATAGTTCTCCTAAACTGTACGAGATTTTTAAAGAAATCAACCTTGTACTCTATTCAATGAAAACAATTCTTCATTTCAATAGTTATAGGCTTTAACCTTATAATAAGGTAAAAGTAACCACGCACAGACCCCAATAACATAGCCTTTAACCTTATAAAGTAAAAGTAAGGCATTCCATTGTTTAAATGATTTGGGTTGTTGATATAAATAATATTAAATAATGTATATATAAAGAGAAACAAGTAATTAATGTATATATATATAATCTTGAGCAACTGGAATTATAATGTATATATACTATATAACTTCATAAATAATTAATATATTATTAATGTATTAGATTAGTTATGTAAATTATATAATTAAAAATTTGTATGTATAATTTTTTATATAAGTTTTATTTTTAAAAATTATAAAAATATTTTTTATATTTGTACCTGTGTTTCCCCACCATATCCAGATCCTGGTTTTTCAAAAATCTAACAAATCAGATCCATATCCATATCTGAATCCTGGTAACTTAGGTTATAACAATGGTGATAGACTACAGCCTCAACATGAAAGGGAGATTCTGGAAAGGGTTCTCATTCACCATCCAGGAACTGAAGGAAAGATGGTATGTGGTGTTGATTTTATTACGGAAGATGGGATGCGGTGTTGATTTCATTATGGAAGATGGGATTTATCAATCTCTTGTAGACCTTGTTACTCCCTAATTTATGTATTTTCCCTCTTAATTTTTGTAACTCTTTCTTTCTGTTTATTGTTGAAATCTTTCATGCAGATTCACTCATTTCCACAATCTCATTAAGCCAATCTCTACCAGTTGAGTGACGTGCACCTGCTTATGTGCTCATTGAGTGTTAAGACATATGTTTTCCTTTAAATTTCTTCTGCATCTTCCATCGAATCAATATTATGTGCCTTCAATGTGGGATAAATATGGGCCAATGGTAAAGGCCTTGGTTTGAGGATTTGAATGTAATGGCTTGTTTTCATCTTATTCCCCCATCTCATTTAATCTATCAATCATAGAAATTTGGAAATTAAATATTATAGATTAATGTTGCTACTAGCAGTGAAAATGGGCAGTCAACACTGAAATTATTCAAGAGTTACCCTCTGGCCCAAGAGCTAGTTTGAGGCCTAAAGCGGGGGAGGCTTTTCAAAGCCTCCATAGATTTCCTTGGCACTGTTCCATAGCCAGGAACAGCCTGAGGAACAACACAACGCAAAATGTCTATTTGAATATTTGTTTTGACTACCATGTAAACACCTCCTAACATAGTCGTACACTCGTTTCTCAGTGGAAGAGCAAAATAAGTGCCTTTGCAGGACCAACAAAGTTTTATGCACACCAAAATGCCTCTGATAAGTGTTGTCATTGCTTGAGTGCTTCAACCAACACATAAAATTCCTTATCATAAGTGTTTCCTTATCATAAGTGTTTTAGTTGAACATGGCTTAGAACAAGGTCTATGAATGATATGCCATTGGATGTCCTCCCTGATTAAAAACAACACCTATGGCTTATTGTGAAACATTTGCAACAATTTCAAAAGGTGTTGTGAGTCAAGAAGAGCAAGCATTGATACATGGAAAATAGCTTCTTTCAACTTTTCCAGCATTTTCCAGCATTCCTGTGCCTTAGTTATCTACAATAGAACCCAAAGAATTATAAACATAAAATCAAGATACATATTGTAATTTCTTTGTATCCTTTGGCTAGCACAACAACTTCACACAACTTCACCCAAAATCAACTTGCAGATCAACCAAGCTTTTGATGCAGGTATTGCCTCATAAACCCAGTTTGTCTCACAACTGTTATACATTTGAGATTATTCAACAAACATGTGGCAAGAGTACAATATTGCTTATGTTTGTTTGGTGGCACTGCATATGTGACCAAAGAGTATAGTACTTATTAATTAAAATATAATCCCATCACAAGGATAAGCCACTGTGGTAATAGCTTTCAATACATCACATGTGTTTAGGAGTGTGCATCTGGATGTGTGTGAGAGAGAGATGGATAGATAGATTTTATCCACGTCCTCAAGACCAAAGTGGTCTATATGACTGAAGTCACATCAGTAAAAGGCCATGCCTTGACAAATATACTAAGAAAAAGTGTTTCCAAAGTACATAAATATGCTAGAAAAGCAAGGGGCTACCCTAAATATGTTGTTGAACAGAGCTGCCATGAATATGTTGTTGAACTGAGCATTGATATTTCTGCAGGCCAAGAAACACATCAAAGTATATACCAGACAAGGATTTCCAGGAATACCATCTGCATGGAAAAAACACAATATTCCTTTTGCATGATAGCAGGGCACTAATAAAAATTCGATGGTGGAAAGATGATGAGTAGAAGTGGACTTGTACCTGTGGATTTCATGTTGAAGAATTCTTGGTTTTTGGCTATTTAGTAAATGCCTCAAAGGCATAATTATAAGTTGGAATCAGTGCAGTGACAGGGGTTATAATAGTTATTTCTTTGTTGCTTATATGATGTTGAGAGATGAATAGCAAAGATTCAGGACCAAGTTCCCCCATTTGATTCAGAAACTGCAATCGCTCTATTCCAGAAACAAAAGGACTATCCCTTTTAAAAAAAATTGGTGATGATGGTGAGAGTATCTTCTTTGCAGAAAGCACAGGTGACCTGTTTTATCAAGGGTGGTGCCAATGATTAAAGCAAGGTTCAGGGAGCTCCTAGGAGAGGTGTAGTCCAAGCATTTATAAATCAAGGACAATTTGTTGACAATGCAGACTCAAAATGTCAATGGAGTTTATCTGCAGAAAAATGATGTGGCTATAGTCCAGCTCTTAATTTTGAGTTGAAATACCTTCATGATTATATTGGGATCAATACAATCATAGGTTTAATAGTAGCTGGAAAAGTTGCTTCCCTTATCCAACATGAATGGAGTCCAAAGTCTTTGATAAGCATTAGGGAAATAACCCTTGCAACTTAGTGAATATAAATAACCTTGATGCAAAAGATGATTATACAGTGGCATAGTATTGCAATGGAGCAATGTTTGCAGCATTTAAACAAGTTTTAATTGACATACAATCAGTAACATACAATCTTAGAATTTGATTGACAAGATGCAAGGCAGGGGAGGCCATCCTGCAGTTGAAAGATTAAAATTTCAAAAATTATTTTATGTCTTCTATGTTGTTTTCTGGGGATAGATTCTAGGATCAAGAAGGAGTGACAAAGTGGCAAGGTTGATTGGGAGAGACCTGGATCAGTGGTTGGTTAGGGGCTTCATATAAAGCAGAGGCATGGAGAATGACCATATTGTTTGCCATAAGTAATAAGCAACAAGAGAAAATTGAACAACCAACACTTTATAATAACGGAAGTTGGCTATATAATAATCAGTGATCACAGTAAGAATTTGGCTATACAATGTATGCAAAATCTAGGATTGTAGATTATGCATGCAAAGTTTTTGATGAAATGGCCACAGTAAGCTCGACATTGTGGAATTCAATGATTGCAACATGTGTGCATAATGAACTTGATCTGCAAGCCCTTGAACTCTTTTCTAAAATGCATCATCTAAGCCTGAGATTGGACATATTTATGTTTGTCAATGTTCTTTGGGCTTGTGCAAACCTTGGTGTTCTAGAATAGGGAAAAAAGCTTCACGTCCATGTGATCAAAACTGGATTTGAGTCAAATATATAAAACCTCATGAAATTACACGGAAAAGGGCCAAACATACATGAAACTAAAGAAAAAATTAGAAAAATTAAACTGTCGGTTGCATTCATGTGTCCTCAGACACAAAAACCTTGCTTATCAAAGAGTTTGACCTTTTTTTAAGGGAATTCAAAGTTGTATTTGGGAGTCCAGAGCATTCTAATGCTAGTTCTATTTTAAAGAATGTTGTGTTTGGAGGCTTTGATGACATGTTGGAGCTGGGAAAGCATGCAACAGAGTGTATTGACAATGAGGAGCTTATTGACAATGGTAAAGGGATAGAAGAGAGAATAAACAGATACATAGAAGTATTTTCAACAACTTACCATTCTCTTCGTGAGTTCTCTCTCCTGGTCGGTGCCCTCCTCAAGCTCTCTCTCCCGGTGCCCTCCGCGAGCTCTCTCTAACCACGCAGCTTGTGAGCTCTCTCCCTGTGCCCTCCGCGATCTCTCTCTAACCCCGAGCTCGAGATCTCAGCTATCTCTGCTTATGAATGGGCGCGAGTTCATGAATGGGTGAGAATAAAATTATTTTCATGAATGGGCGCGAGTATTTTCATGAATGGGAGCGAGTATTATCATTTCATACCTCTTAACATGAAATTGTAGCCTCCTTCTACCCATTCAACTATTGAACATTACCATATAGTTTCAATTTCCCACAAAAAATGGACTATATAAATGTTTAATTCATTTTATAATCTAGATTAATTTTAGGGTTGTTATTTAGTGACGGGTTGTCCCTTTCGTACTTAATAATGCACAAATGCAAAAAATTTAGTGTTGTAAAAAAGGAAATTCAAAAATGGAAAAAGGCATGAAAACCTATAGATGTTATTTTCCCTTTCCCTTTCTTCCTTTCATTATAGAAACTAAAAAAACTATTATCAATAGGCAATACATATAGAAGGCTCAAAACCACTATGAAAAATAAATCTTTAACCCTGTTATGTAAGCCCAAAAAACCAAAAATATGTGGGAAAATGCTTTACAATCATGAAATTGTGTAGAAAAATGGTTTCCATACATGAAATTGCATCAATGGGGATAAATAATGGACATGCATATCGGAAAAAAAATAGCAGTGTGTGCTTCCCTATAAAACCTCATGAAATTACACGGAAAAGGGCCAAACATACATGAAACTAAAGAAAAAAACAGAAAAATCAAAAACACAAAAGGGAAGGCAATCATGCATAGAACTAATGTGGATTTTTGAAAAAAAAATGTTGACAAGCATACAAAAGGTTTAAACACAAAAAAATCCCTAATAATCAATCAAAGAAGGAAGAATTTCAAAAAGCCTTCCCTCATGGACTCACAATTTTGTCGTAGGAATATTTTAGCATAGTGGGTAGAAACCATTCCACAATAGTGGATTGATATGCTAAGGAACAACAATAAAAGAATTACCTATTCTACCCTCTCAAACAAACAAGCAAATGATGGAAAACTAAAGTTTAAGAGGAAAGAGAAAGGATTATACATGTGAGACATTCCTTTCAAGATATTCAAAGCTTTAGGTTGAGTTGAAAGAGAAGGAGAAGGGAAACAGTCTTGAAATAAACCTACACACAAGACGACGAATAAAATTTTAATGTTTTCTATAATGGTAAAATCTAGGCGCACTAACTTGCTCAAAATGGTAAAATCCATAATTTACTTAATACACATCCATAAAATTGCATATAATTGACATGAAACAACAATGTGAAATGGGGAAAAGAAATGAAATTATTATGTAATCAACAAGAAAATAGTACATTGTTACCTTGCATGAGATGGGTAGATCTAAACCTTCTCTCCTCAAGGTTCTTTCCTCAAAAGGGCTCATGAGTCCAAAAGCATCTCCATCTCTCTTCCCAAACTTGAAACAAGCAAGTAGAAAATGTACAAGAATGGTTCAAATATGGGGAACCCAAGATAATTCTAATGACATAACCTTATAATTCAATACAAAGATCCTCAAATTAATGTATAGGAGGCCTTTTTATACATGGAGGATGATGATGGATTCCCTTAAAGAAACATAAGATGAATGAGAGTAATAATGAAGGACCAACACTTGGCCTTGTCATAGGAGAGGTGAAAATGAGGGTGACACAAGACTTCCATCGACATAGATAAAATATGAGAGGGACATAGGTAAGAAATCATGAATTAAAATCCATGGGGGGGATGACTAAATTGATGTCAGAATGAGGAAAATAGAATGAATATGTTTGTATATTTAGGTGGAGTAAACAAAATCTAACAATTATAATGACAAGGTGGAATGACACAACTAGATTAATCAATATTCATGCTTCAATCAACAAAACATTGACACCTCCCCGGATGGGGTGACACGCGACCAACCAGAGAACACGTGGATGCCCGTCGGGACGCCTATTCATGGCATCGACCGACGAACTCCCATTGAGCACTAAATGCCCATGGTTTACACACAGCAACCACCGATGATGCGCCCTCTCGCGCGAGGGGAGCGTACCTCGACCCAGCGCACTCACAGCTCTCCATTAATGGACGAGACGGGCATTCACTTTGGCAGCATTCACGGGAGAATGAATAGTGGTAAGGGAATTTGACCTTCCGCAGTGTTCATTTGGCTTATCCTCAACTCTTCGCCCCCGCCAGAGACCGGTTGTAACATTGCCGAGCAGACAAAGGTCCAAGCTATGCCGCGGCTCCGAGGAAAATCACGGCGAGGTGCTGCATGGTATCGAGCAGATTCCAGGAGGAAACGCATCAAACACTTCAAACGGGCTCTCCAATTGGCCACCACTAGGCGTAAGAAAAAGCTTCGCTCGCCACCCACGGCTATCATTGAGGAACTCAGTTGGGAGGAGGCACAGCAATACCTCGCCTCCCTCGCCAACCAGATGGAACCCGAGATTCAGCATGGGACTGCCAGGTGGGACCTCAATGAACCCACGGATGAGGACCTCTACCCGCCATGCCTGGTGGAAGA
>JASDQU010736743.1:136766-151985 GCA_032191745.1 Picea mariana | reverse complement strand
TTACCACATTATAAAAATGTGTCATTTTCATACCCAATTTTAAAATGGGTGCTACCGGTAGCAGTACTTTTCAATTTGATGGTTGATTTTGAGGTTTTGGTTTTAATGGTACCAAGTGATAAAAATACGATTTAAAATGATCTCAAAATTTAATGTTTTGAAAAGAAAAAAAAATCAAAAACATCTTATTTGTTTTTAAGTGTTGATTTTAAGGTTTTTTTGAGCTATTGTCTAAGTTTTGAAGCCCATGTTTGAAAAATGTTGTAATTTTCACCCCGTTTTAAAAAATGGTGCTACCGGTAGCACCACTTTTTGATTTGGGGGTTGATTTTCATGTTTTTTATGCAAAAATATGGGTTTTTTGGGCCAAAGTTCTCGTTTTGAGGTCACAGTTCTCATTAAGTTGGTAACTATGTTTAGTAAATACATCTAAGAAAAGGGTGGGCCAGTAGTACCCTGCCCTTAGGATCTTGAGGGTTGTAGCCTTCCAATGTTGGTGTCCTCCACAAACTCCTCTATGCATATCTGTTGTGACTTGTTTGGATTCATTTTCCTCAAGACATTTTAAAAAAATACCAATAGGATCCCTCCAATACAGGTTCTGATTTAAAATGCAGAATTTTATAGCCTTTAATTTGAGAGACCTAGCCCTTGTCCTTTTCAAATCTAGTGGGCATTCTATATGTTGAAAAAATTAAATGATATCTCTGTACCAAGGTGAATGGGAGTAATTTTTAGTTACCTTCATGTTGCCTTGTCCATACTGTTTCATGGGCGCATTGGATTGGGTGAAGGTCTGATGCAATTCTAGTACCTTGGAGTTTGATTCTAATAATAACTTGGCAAGTCCCTTCCCCTTAATAAGATTGGTGGGCTTGATGTGTAGGTCATATTCCAACAATTTGACATTCCATTTCCCTCTCTTCCCTTCATTGTCTGGCTAGACCTGAATCTCTTTGACACTGTTGCTAGGAACATAGGTTGTTATGCTAGATTGTAACATATACACCATGAAGGCCTTTAAAGCTTTGACCAATGCATATGCATGTTTTTCTAATCTGTCATAATTCAGCTCAACATATCAAAGGGATTTGTTGAAGAAGGCTGTGGTTTGTTCATGCCCTTCTTCATTCTTTTGAAGTAGCACAACAAAAATGGTTTCCTTAAAGGCGAAAGAAAAAATAAAGCACTCTTTGGCATAGTCAGGGATGACTAATACAGAAGCTTCAAGAAAAGCTTGTTTGATCCTTTGGAATGCTGATTTTTCCTCCTTTGACCACTTGATAACAACGTCTTTCTTCAACATGTTGGTGATATGCCTTGGGATTTCAACAAAGTTGGGCACAAAGTGCCTTAAAATTTTTATTCTGCCTATATAAGACTGAATGGCCTTATTTCTGGGAATTGCAATTTCTTGAATGGCCTCCACTCTCTTTGGGTAAATTTTAATACCTTGTTGATATGATTTGACCAAGGATTTTACCTTCTAGCATAACAAATTGGGACTTCCTGGGGTTCAAAGAGATCCCATACCTTTTGCATTTTCGGAAAATCTTGTTAAGGTGTTGTAGATGTTCATCATTTGATTTGGATAAAATGGTGATGTCATCCAAATATATGACCATAAATTTGTCTTTTTCCCCCACGAAGGCTATGTCCATGGCCCTTTGAAAGGTGGCCCCTATGTTCATCATCTCAAATGACATTTTTTCATACATGAATGTTCCCAATGGGGTGGTGAATGAAATATTCTCTTTGTCTTCTTCACTCATTGTTATTTGATTATAACTGGAATACCCATCCAACAGAGAAATCATGTGTGCACCCACTACCCTTTGTAGGATATGGTCCATCTTGGGCAGGGGATAGTTGTCTTTTAGAGAACACTTGTTGAGATTTCGGAAATCCACGCATAAGTGAATTTCCCCTCTCTTTTTCCTCACAAGAACCAAGTTGGCCACCCAATTTGAGTACCTCAAGGTCACAATGATCCTGGCATCCAACATTCGTCTAATATCTTTCTCAATTATGGCCATCATCATTGGATTGAATTGTTGAATCTTCTGTCTGAATGGACTAGAACCAGCCTTCAGAGGGATCTTGTGATGGATGAAATATGTGTCAAAGGTCTTCAAATCCTCATATGACCACACGAAAACATCAGCGAAAGTTTTCATGAGTTTGACATACATGTCTTTTTGTTTTGGAGGAAGTGACTTGGTTAATTTGACTATATTTGGATTTTCATGTACCAGGGATCACTGGTGACCGTACTGGGGATCAACCAATGGCTTCATAAGCTGAGAGACTACATGGTCTAAAGGCACCTCACCCCTCAAAAGAGGAGTGGGATCAGCTGATGACTGCATCGGCGTGACCACTTTCTCAACCAATGGCTGCATAGGCTGAGAGACTACATGGTCTAAAGGCACCTCACCCCTCAAAAGAGGAGTGGGATCAGCCGATGACTGCATCGGCCTGACCACTTTCTCAACCAATGGTTGCATAGGCTGAGAGACTACATGGTCTAAAGACACCTCACCCCTCAAAAGAGGAGTGGGATCAGCCGATGACTACATCGACATGATCACTTTCTCAACCAATGGTTGAATAGGCTGAGAGACTACAAGGTCTAAAGGCACCTCACCCCTCAAAAGAGGAGTGGGATCAACCGATGACTGCATTGGCATGACCACTTTCGAAACCAAAGGCTGAATAGAATGTGAGGAAACCTCAGAAGACTTAGAATCAGAAGAGCTTGTAGATAGGGACCACAATCTTTGTACCTCTGGAATGCTAGGGCACAAATGAGTAAGGTGATCTCCCTTAAAAAGCTTACAAGGGAACTTAGGCTTACGTCCTATCCATATAGGTTTCTCAACAAAATCGATGCCCCCAACATGACTAGCAGTGGTTGGTTTCACATATCCAACATGACTTACAAAGGTTGGAGATGGGTCGATAACTTGACTTGCAGAGGCTACAGACCTATTACCAGTATGACTAGCAGTGGCTGGACTCTTTCCCCCAGCATGACTTGCAGAGCGTGGGTGATTGCCCCAACATAACTTGCAGAGGATGGGTGTTGGTCTTCAATGTGACTTGCAGAGGTTGTCGACCTATCTCCAACATGACTCACAGAGGTTGGTGATTTCTTCTTCCTATTCTTCCTCTTTCTATTTCGTTTAGACTTTCGGTTACTATTAACTGTACTTTCACCAGAGGCGGGAGAAGGAGGAGGAGAAGACTTTGTTGATGAAGAAACATCAACAAGGTGCCCATGACCTAAGGTTCTTAATTGAGAAGCGTCAAGAGCATTCGGGACATTTGGAATGGTACCCAACCAAACCGGTAGTCCCACATTCAACCCAAGAATGTACAAAGTGGTCATCAAAGGGGCACCAACATTTTCGAAGAAAGGAAAAGCACAAGAATCCCCTTGCAAAGGGGTTCCTTGGTTGGTATTGTCAGGAACTTTAGCCATGAATATCTTATGCAGAGGTTCTCCCCTTGCGAGATCGTTCAAATTCGTAAAATTCTCACACATTGACTCTGAAGAACCAGTGTTATCAAAACAACGCCTATAAAGAGGCGACTCCACATTTCTAAGCGGAAGACTGAAAAGTACTCTCAATCGGCGGAGTGGGAGGTCTACCACCCTAGGTCAGAGACCCAAAGCCACGATTGACTAACTCACTATGGAAAACTAGGGAGCACAAAGCACACACTAAAAGTTCCTAAAGGCAAATCAAGCAAACGACTAACTATTTGGAAGAATAGCTACACCAACCAACACTAGAGAAAATTATCGGTGCAGGTGCAACTCAAATACATAAGCACCCTCCAAGTATACTCTGTAAAGAATGGCCCGATGTCTGCCTTAGGTACTGTGGTATACCCCCGCGGTCACCTGTGTAAGTCCCTAAAATAAAGGCAACTAGGTTGCCAGCTCATGAACAATCAACGAGCAGGTACAATCGACAATCGGGTGGACTGCAATGAGCAGGGTATCAAACCCAAAAATTGTCAAGGGTATCAAAATAAAGTGGTCCAAAAGACAATTGAGGACCTCGAATGGATTCGATACCCACGAAGCTCCATGGCAAATGCAATCGACGGAATCCCAAAACAATCCCTCTATATGCGTTCCCCACTATCCTTGGTCCGACTTTGGAGGGGTTATCTCCGCTACCTTTCCGCACGCGACCTCGTGTTTAGCCCCTGTGTTAGAGGGGGGTCCTAGATAACTTTCACGATACTGGACTTTTAACACTCCCTAGCGCAAACTCTTATGTATGTTTTGCAGCCTTGAAGAGTTTCCTCTCCAACCTAAATCAAGGCTCTAGCCTAGACTAGTTGATGGACCCTACAAAAATAAATTCTAGTTGATTTTAATTAATCATTAATTTTTATGGCTTGTCTTAAGTCAAAGGTTATGAAAGTGAAACTAGTGATATTTTTAGAGACGAAAGAAAAGATAAACAGAAAGTTGGAAACAAAATAACTTCTTCTCGACAAAATTTTAATCAACTTTTCAAACTAAAATTTTTTCTAAGATCTTTGAATAGTAAACTCAAAATAGGATTTCGCTCGAATACGAGCTACTTATTGTCCTAAGTAAACAACCAAGAACTTATGAAAGAAAAAAATTTCCTGGTTATTTATGAAAACCAACAAATACTTAACCAAACCAAGAAATAAAAGAGTTTTTTATTTATTTAATGCTTGCAAAGCAAAAAGGGAAAATGATGACAAGTAAAGACCAAGAAAACTTCTGGCCTAATCGCAGATCGCAAAGAGTTACTGACAATAACACACAAACTGACGAAAGGAGACTCTCACACTTGTCTAAAAACCCTATGAAAGAAAATTTTTGAGGAAAACGTTTTAATGAAAAAGAAAGCTATTGTTGTGATTAGACATAAGTTGTCGACTGCTATGATAGATACCAAGAACCTTGAGAGGTATAACTCTTGAAAAGGAAAAGGATGACTGCCTCTCCTTAAACAAAAATATTCTCAACAGGTATGCTGCTGATAGTTCAACAGCCAGAGTGTGCACACGAGCTGTGTAAGGTCAGAGTTTGTGTACACACATGCAAACCTTATGCAGTCCGTGTGTACCTCTACAAATCTTCAAAAATGAAAAGAAAAGAAATCAAGCACTGGAAGAGACTACTGGTATTGAGAACCAGAATCTCTTAAAGACTCAGAAACTTACTTTGTCAGAAAAGAAAAACAGTTCAAGAAAAAATTCATAGAACAAAACCAATATGAGGTGGTACCTAAGCTACAAATTGCAAAAACAGAGATCATAATGAGATCTAGAAAACCCCTGAGAAGGGTCACTTCAGACAGGGGAGAGGATGACTACCTCTCTATATAAAAAATATTCTGAACTCAGACACGCAACTGACACTTCATCAACTAGCATGTGCACGCAGGTTGTGTGAAGGTAGGGCACGTGTACACGCATGCAAGCCTTATACAGGTCGCGTGTACCTTCGTGACTTCCCGAAAAGAAAATGCAGCCAAGCAAAGAAAGGAGGGAGTACTAGTATGGAAGACAAGGATCCATACTAGCTCAGACTCTTGTAGAAACTCATAAGAAAGGTGATAAAACCAATTTAAAACTACCAAAAAAGTATCCACAGAAAACCTGAGAGATCCCCAGTACGGTCGCCAATTATCCAAATATAGTAAAATTATCAAATTATCCAAGTCGGTTGATTTTTTATGGCTGCTTCTCTAGAGACATCGTTACTGTCAAATAACCTTTCCAGTGGCACTAGACCCCAGGGGATGTGGTTTTTTTTAAGTTCCACAATGTCATGGCCAACCACCTTGTTCGACAACTGAGATGTGGGTCGATTCTCTGATTCATCATCTCCGCCTTCTTGATCTATAGAGCTACTGGAGAATCCTTCTATGGTATGCATAAATCTTTGTAGCTATAGGTCATCACTAAAAACCTGCCAGTGCTTGATGTTGTCTGGTATGGTTGTCCTGTGTTGGGCTTCCACCTGATACTTGATATTCAGGCCAATGGGAGGTATGAAGGTACTGGTAGCCAAGGCCAAAGAATCTGCCTTTTGATTCACCTCTCTGGGAATGAAGGAGATATTAAATGCCAGAAATAAGTTGTCAACCATGTCCCTCACCTCATTCCTGTACTATTTGAGTCATTTTTTCTTATTTTGATAGATTCTCTTTACTTGATTGATGATTAACTCAGAATCACCAAAAACCGCCAAACTGTCAATGGCCATGTCTTTGGCAGCCCTCAATCCAAGCACTAGAGCTTCGTACTCAAATATATTGTTAGTAGTCCGAATTCAAGCTTATAAGAGAGCGTTATAACCTCTTGCACAGGGGAAATGAGGACTATGCCAGCCCCAAAAAATTCTTTTGATGAAGAGCCATCGAAATACATATTCCACACTTTGTTCTCCCGATCTGTCAAAGTCTGATTTTTGCATTTGTGGACTATAATTTTTGGTTCATCATCATTTAGCTGAAAAATAGATGAGTTGATCTTTTCCTCAATAGCATAAATTGGATGGTTTCTTGGATTCTGATGGTCGCTGACAATATAGGCCAATATGACTTCTTTGCATAACCTTCTGTGCTCTCCTCCAAAAATAGGGATGGTAGCATATGTGAGGTCCATTTGCAATGACCCTCCAACCTTCTTGTCCCACGTCCTAGATAGAAGCATACCAAACTTGGGGGTGGGATGTCAGCCATAACGATGTCCATCATCAGACTTTTCATGGGTAACTGTGCCAAATAAACCACCAGATATTTTACTAATCCCAAACATTTGATTTTTTGGAGTCAAAGGATTAAAGGTCTTGGTAGGGCTTGGTGATCTCTAGACCTAATTCCTCCATCACAACCTTAGGTATGACATTGTGTGAGGAACCTAAGTACACAAGACAATTATATAGGATCTTTCCATGGACATTTAAATATATGTAGAAAGGTGGAGAAGCATCAGAGCCATCATCAATGTGTGGGCCCACAGTAATGGTTGGGTTCTCATCTCGTAGACTAATTACATCAGAAGTTACAATAGAAGTAGGTGGCTGCAGAACCTTCATAATGGATTGTTTGAAAGGATCATTTTTCAACAATTCTGACAGAGGTACATGGATCTTGATCTTGCTCAACTCATGCTCTAGGCTGAAAGATGTTTGTGGCCTATCATCTTCCTTTACTTCATGGAAAACATGTTTAAATGGATGAGGTTGGTGAGATTTATTCAATGCAGTCTTGCTTATATTTGGCTTGGGAGGAACCTCTTCTTTTCTGTTCTGATCATAGGTGGTGGCTTTAGGAGTGAATTTTTTAGGCCTCAAGTCATATTTCTTTTGGGGTTGGCCTTGAATAACCCCCTCTTCCCCTATCTCAATATCAAACTGATTTGACAGTTGTGCTACCTCATAATCTTGTTGTGTTAAGTGACTGGTGTAAACATCCGTTTCATTGAAAAATACAACAACATCATCCACAACATCACTTTCTACGTCCATCTCCTCAATCTGATGGTTTTGGAAAGGATGTACTACTCTTTGATCATCAACATTCCTCCTCTCTCTCTGCATTATCTTAGGGGCATCATTTGACCTTCTAAACTGGTTTTGATTTCTATTCCCAACCCCTTGAAAAGCTATGTTTGGTTGTTTAGATTCCCATTTCAGCTTAGCTATGTTAGATGTAAAATCCTTCAAAGTTTTGGTCATTTCATCAAGTTTAGGATCAGATGTGGCTGAGTTAGAGGAGGCAAGGGAATGCTCTCTTTGTTTCTTCTTGTCTTTATTAGATCTTGTCTTTAACCTGTCTGATGCCAAGATGTTGGATTCAACCTCAATGGTTGCTTCTTGCATGGACACCAATGTGGTGGATCTTCTTTCCCTAAACAAAAGGGAGAAATTTGCATCAAATGCGTTGGCATAAGTGATCTTGGCAGAGGCTTCAATTGGTTTTATCTCATTTTGGATCCTACCACACATCTTATTAAATCTCTTGGTGAAGTCCAAAATAGACTCACCATTCTTTCTCTTGGTGATTTAATACAAACAATCTCTTCTATCTCCCCATTGCTTTAGGAAATTTTCATCTAACACCTCAATATCTGCAATGGAGGTTGGAGGGAGGCCCCATAACCATTTTCTTACCTCCCCATCGAGGCTTTGTACAAACAACCTCATCCACACATATGCAGAGTCAATAGTAAAGTTGTCTGCAAAGCTGTAAAAGGATACCAAATGTTCCTCAGCTGTGACATCCCCTTCCCCATTATATATTGGTAAATATTTCATGTAATATCTGGTTGGGAGTGCATGCAATCCTACAGGAAGAACTAGGGTTTCATATCTGGAAGCAATTATGGCATCCATACATATGCCATAAACTATAAAACTTGTCAAGTAAGCACTGGGAGGGAGAAGAGAGCGGCAATCCCACTCCAGCCAATGATTGTCTCTAGGCCTTTTGAGCAATGGGGGTTAGATATCATAGGAGAAATCACACTAAGATCTTCAAAACAACACAAGTACATTCTGACTGTTGCCGATTACTTCACAAAATGGGCAGAGGCTATCCCTTTGACTCATGTAAATGAAAAAGTGGTGATCCAATTCATAGAGAAACAACTAATCACAAGGTTTGGTGTCCCTTTTGTCTTGGTTTTTGATAATGTAGCTTACTTCTCTTCCACCCAACTGATAGATTTTTCTTTGGACAAAGGAATCATAATTAGGTACTCTAGAAATTATTATCCATGGGGAAACGGGGTGGTAGAATTGACCAATAAGAACCTAGTAAGAATACTACAGAAGACAGTTGCAAATAACCAAAGGAATTGGCATAATCTACTCCATAACTCTTTGTGGGATGATAGGGTCACACCCAAAGAAGCCATAGGAAATTCCCCATGCTTCCTAGTTTATGGACAAGAAGCCATTATCCCTAATGGGCTTTATCTTCCATCTCTTCAACTAGCCCAAGATTCCAATGGGGATCCCTCCTCGGTCATATAAAAAAGGATACCAAATGTTCACGTTTGGGCAATACGAATCTGATCCACATCTTATCTTCCATCTTGCATCTTGCATCTTCACGTTTGGGCAATGCGAATCTGAAGATTTATTGGAGCTACAGGGGTGGATGCTAGACTAGATGATGAAGTAGAGGCAGGAGTTGAAGGTGTCTGAGGTTCCTGTTGATGGGCCTTAAATCCATTGATTCAACGTTAGGAACCAAACATGCCACCCACGCCCAATTAGAATCTGCAACATTTAATAGTGGAATGGTTCTCCAAATCTTGTGATCCAACCAAATTATTGATGGGATTTATGTTTTCTTGTGAAGGTACTTCCTTCAGTTTGGACCATTATTTTTTGTATATTTTCTCTTGGGTGGGACCGATATGAGATGTAAGCTGGTATAAACCAAATTGGAAACAAAAAGGGAATTAAGCTTAACTAAGGGGAAGAGGTTGAACTTGGGATAACCCGCTGCTCAAGCATGCAGACAACAATTTTATACCATAGGCTTAGTACTAATACATTAACCATGTGAGAATCCAATTACTGCCTAAGATACTAACTACCAGAAAGAAAACACATATGCAATGAGATAATGGCAAGCAAAATAATTCATCTACCAGAACCATTCATCACATAATAACACAATGATTCATCTTCATCATTAAAGCAAAGAACATCAAAACATTGCACCAGATAACTTGACAATAGAATTCATTGCTCTTACTCATTAAAAAATCATTCATGAAAAATGATAGGAAATAGTTCTTATCCACGTCCAATCACACATGCAGTTGATGAAAATAACTTGTCTTTGTCTAGAAGGACTTCTCAATTCAAAGCAGCTTCAAAATAATTCTTAACAACCAAAAAGAAAGAGTTATTGCCACAACCATCGACCCCTAACTAATTGGTCGATGTCTTTATTTATAATCTAAAGTTCAACTGAAAACAACGGCTAAGTGTAGTTTAAGAAAAGAAAAATATGCCACGTGGCATCATATTCTAACAGTTTCTTTAACAAACACTCAAGATAGATATTTGAAAGGATGACTTTTCTCGTATGCACACAAACTGATAAACAACTCTTCGCAGGTTTTGGCCCATGGGAACTTGTGCTTCTCCATCGGAGCGACGTATAATCCTCAAATCTCCACCGCATGGACTTGGTACTTCACTAGACTCGTGTTTAACTGTTGTATTATAGTTTGATCCTTCATCGGATGTTTCATAAATCTTTTAACTTGTCCTGGCGACGTATCGGTTACCTTGGCTAGCTCTCTGGCCCATAATGAATCATGTTTGGCATGTGATCCGATTATGTTGCATAAGTCGATGAAGTTGTTGGGGTAGTCAAACTAGGGGAGTCCTATATCCTTCATTTCTTCGTTGATATTACCACAATGCTTCTCTTATTTTTCCCATTGCTTTTGAATTTCCCTGTGTGGTTCCTGGGACATCTTAGCCCAGTATTCAGCCAATTGCTTCATACGATCAAGACTACTTTTTCCCAACACTCGGATGTCATGTTCTTCTTTCTCTCGACCCTTCTGGATTGCATCGATGTATTCGAGTCTTTCTATGGATTTCTACGCCCTTTCATGCCATCACTCCACATCCTTGCAAGTTGAGAGTGCCATGAGAGTGTCTTCTTGGAGCTCGACTATCTTCGCCATGAACAGGTGTTGCTCATGTGTGAACTTGTTGTAAGCCTCTTCGAACTCGCATCTCAGATAAACTATGGTCTAAGTGGTTCCCTTATAGTATTCATCCAAGTGGTGCAAATGTTCTATCTCCTTAAGGGCGGTGGCCAACTCTTTTTCATCCCGTTTAGCTCTGTCTAGGGTGGTGTCCAAAATCGACATCCCCATGCTAATGAGCTCGTATGTTCTATCATTTTCTGTGTTTATCAAATCCTCCTTTGTGGTGATGAGGACGGAGCTATCCAACGTGATTCTCCTTTACTTCGTGGTTCTTTGGACAATGGTCCTCTTCTTTCGATCGTAGGAGATTGCATAGATGTTGGCTACTTCGTCCACTGGTTCAGGAATATGTTGATCACCCCATGTGAGTGTGTTTCCTAGATTTCCAGTGGTGTATACTTGTTCCAGACCGTGTTCTTAAAATTTCTTGTTATACTCCGAGGGCTCAGCCTATGCCTGTTTCTTATTGGGGATCTAAGTATCAAGAGAAATAGAAATGTCGGGAAAATACCTGATACTACCTGATACTCACTTTCTCGTGGGTAGTCGAATTGTCGACTTCCTTTTGTGGGGATCCTCCTTTTGGCTCATCCGGTTCTGACTTACCCTTCGGGTCATCGGCTCGGGTCTCTAGCACTTCGGGGTTCTTTGTGTTGGGAACATTTTCGATTTTTTTTTTTGTTTCATGGGATTTCGTGGATCTGGACCTCGTGATCAGAAAAAGAAGCCTTCTCAGGTCCCTTTTCTTCTTGGATCTACACAGGGGTCCCAAGAGATGTCTCCGGGATCTCATCATCGCTATATATATTTATAAATTCACTCAAAGGATTAGGCATGCCTGCTCCCACTGATACTTATCCCGCCTCTGGTTGAATCGTCGCACCACCTGGCAATCCAACTGGTGGCCTTGTGGAATAAGGGTTATTAGACCTGTTTTTATTACCATGGTTTATGGAATCAGGGCCGCTCACCCCCGCTGGGATTTCTTCTGGGTTTTCAGTCATAATATTTGGAACTATGATGAGGTCTGGGTTATCCTACATCCGATTCATTAACAACTAGGCCTATTGATACATGAGCCCCCCCATCCCCTGTATATATTGAACTTTGAAGAAATTCCCAGTTTGTATCAGAGATACCTGGGGAGATCCCACCGCTCTGACTGATATCATTTCTTCCCTTGTCTTGATGGTCTCTTGAACTATTTGTTCTAGTATTGTTTCTTGCTCATCTTAACTTATAGCCTTGAATCTGGTTGCTTTGGGGTCAACCATGCTCGCCATCACCTCTTCCCAGTCTTGAGCATTTTCGGTGAATATTTCATCCTCAAACCGATCGTGTGCATATGGCTAGCAAGATGATACCTGTTGCACGTGCTTCAGGACCAAGCCCTTAGGGTCATGCTTGCAAAAGAGGCCAGTCTGGAATCGAAACTCCAATTGGCTTAGCCCTTCTTGCTTGGCCTGTGCAGTGTCCTTCACCATGTAGAAACCAATATGGAACCCATAGGGTATGAAGGCCTGCTTCTTATCCTTTACCAAAGTAGCATTGTAACCTTGCAGGATGCTCTGATAACATATTTCTCCTACTATTAGTCGATCAGGGACATATACAAATAGCAGATGGGGTTCTCTGGTGGCACCAAAAAACCTAATGTAGGTATTGCGATCATCCAGATACCAGTGGCCCACCTTTGATATAATATTTTTGGCTGCGTTCGACAGCCTTGGGCATTCTTTCTTGAACAAAAATAGATGCATATGTGCGATAAACTGGTCACAGATGAGAGGGTAGGATTTCTTGTACCTGTTATCCCACAAGATGTCGAAATAAACATGGACCGGGAGATCTAAGGTATGCCATCTTAAGTTCATTCCAGTGAAATAATTTCTAGTGCAGATGACATCCAGAATATAAGATGCCATGTAAAAGGATGGGGTTTCTCCCTCTTTCGGTGTCTGAGCTTGCCAGATGCAGGTGCTCAGCTATTTGGAGATGATTGCACCCCAGTTAAAACCTATTTCAGAAATGGCTACGGTATACACTAGAGGCATCCAAGCTTCTAAAAACCTGGAGTAGTATTTTTCCCCATACAATCTGCAAAGGAGATCCATTAGATAGATGTAAGGCTCTCTAAGGTTGGTCGTTGGGTACCAGCTAGAGGTCCGGTTGGTGAAATTTTTATCCTCTCTCCACCAGGAAGCCATCGCCTTACTAGTATCGTGCTTCTCATAGAAGCTCAAAACAAAATCATTATTCAACCACTCTTTCGGCTCTATGAGTTTGTAATAATTTTTCACTTCTAATTGAAGGAAAACCCCGACACACTCGCTGTTGTCGTCGTTAATGAAACATTTTTGTGTGTCAGTGTGATCAATAATCCATTTTAGGAGTTCAATGCAGGGAAATACCGGAGTCCTTCTTGCCACCATGTGTAGATACACCTTTCAGACATTTAGGAGGACTTCATCATTGAGTCTTCTCATATCAGGATCATTGTGTGGAGTATATTCAGGGAGTTCTTCCCGCTTAATCTTCTTGAAAATTTCTTCCTAATGCAGGAATACTGTCTTGGTCCCAATGTTTGCCTCTGTGTCTCCAAAGGCCGGGGGTTGATCGAAAGCTTTCTTGGTGGTGGTTTTCATGATAGGCATTGGTTTTGGAGCGAATTCCAATTATCTCTCCACCGCTGGGGAGGAATCTTCTCCCACCTATGGTTCTTGTAGATTTGGAGCTCTCAGATATTTCCCAGTGGTGGGTTTCTTCCCAGGCATCATTCCTGCAATAGGAAACAATATTCAGGTAGGTGTGCAGGGGGACATTGGAAAAAGAATATGAAAAAAAGCATAAAACATCTGTAGACCGATACATACTTGTAACGCTTTCAAAACTGTTGTTTTTATACTCACTGGACCTTGGAAGTTATCCTCGGACTTCTCGTTTTTCTCCTCTGGATGATCCAGATTCCTTTATGCACAGAATAACCTTGTTTTGAATGACTTAGAGAATATAAAAGAAGAGATCCTACCATTCGTATCAACCATTTATTACGAGTAATGGGTGAAATTCAAAACAATCTATCATCGAAACTCTGCAAATAAATTCTACGTGGGTTGACGACAGAGGCGCGGGGGAAAAAATGCATTGTATTGGCAGGTTCCAACGGTCCTTTGATTTGTGCACGAATTAGAAATTAGTGTGAGATTATGGGATTAATTAACCTTTAAATGCGTTGTATCTAGCGTATCTCAGAGCCAAAATGTCCCGTCACGTCGTCTTCTTAGTGGGTAGATCGGGAATCAGTGGTATCCTTATGCATGTTTCCGTCGGTATCCTCCTGAGAAAAATTCTGACGCTGATTTTCTTCATCGTATGGTATCGACGCGGCACCACTGACTCGCGATACCAGGCACTAATGGCTGGGAACTTAACTTATGGGTAACGTTCGGACTCGAGTCTTATTAAATAAAACCTAGAACTCAGCTCGTGGGTAAGGGTTTCATTTGGGACTTCATTTACGTCGATCGCACTAAATTGAGCTAGATATTGCGATTGTCGATGTTGGGTGAGTATCGAGGATCGACGTTCAAAAATCAATGCGTAGTTTCTTCGAGGTTTATCGTCCTTCAAAACTCACAATGTCGAAAATGTCTCAGAGGTTGGCGATTATTATTTCATTTTTCGTTCAATGCTTATTCTTTAACCTTTCGACGATGCCTAATTAATCGGTCATCGACGATATTCTTGGTGTTGCTCGACGCAAAATAAATTTTGTGTCTGCCAGTGCCGACAAAGATCGGGGTTCGAAAAATTTGATTCTCTCTAGCATTTTATTTCACGCTCAATCCTTTCTGATGCCAAAATCCTTAAGCACATCCAGGAAAACTTTGACTGTGATTTCTCTATTTTAGATATTCGTCTTTTAAGTTAATGATTTTCAAATTTCCAAGAAAGATTTTAAAGACTTAGTGAGAAACAAAAGAGATAACAAAAGGACACATTTTTCATATCAGACAATTCCAAAAGATCAAGTGGTACCCAAAAATTGAGATTTTACGTAGAATTTTAGGGTGTGTTGAGTGCTCAACAAATGACGATTCACTGGGAGAACACAAAATATATGTTCTTCCTTCATGCTCGGCTAGTACGAAAGATGGTGGAGAAAATTTCCTCGTTTTAAATCAGAGCCTCTTTTACCTGTGGAAATTTGAAATCCTTTGGTTGATTCTTCTGGGTATTCCCATGGGGTTTCGACCTTTATTCCTCCTTCGTTTCCTGTAACCTTGAATTACATCCCCTTTTACAAAAGTCTAGCAAAGCATTCACTGGCATGAAGCCCTTAGTTACTTTTACTTCTTCACTTTGGTGTTACTCCACTGCCAATGAGTATCCATAGCCCCGACGGAGTCACCCTGACATCACAGACCTTTCTCCGCTGCCAGCGAGTGTCTATAGCCCCGACGGAGA
>JASDQU010736743.1:114197-136746 GCA_032191745.1 Picea mariana | reverse complement strand
TAGTACTAATACATTAACCATGTGAGAATCCAATTACTGCCTAAGATACTAACTACCAGAAAGAAAACACATATGCAATGAGATAATGGCAAGCAAAATAATTCATCTACCAGAACCATTCATCACATAATAACACAATGATTCATCTTCATCATTAAAGCAAAGAACATCAAAACATTGCACCAGATAACTTGACAATAGAATTCATTGCTCTTACTCATTAAAAAATCATTCATGAAAAATGATAGGAAATAGTTCTTATCCACGTCCAATCACACATGCAGTTGATGAAAATAACTTGTCTTTGTCTAGAAGGACTTCTCAATTCAAAGCAGCTTCAAAATAATTCTTAACAACCAAAAAGAAAGAGTTATTGCCACAACCATCGACCCCTAACTAATTGGTCGATGTCTTTATTTATAATCTAAAGTTCAACTGAAAACAACGGCTAAGTGTAGTTTAAGAAAAGAAAAATATGCCACGTGGCATCATATTCTAACAGTTTCTTTAACAAACACTCAAGATAGATATTTGAAAGGATGACTTTTCTCGTATGCACACAAACTGATAAACAACTCTTCGCAGGTTTTGGCCCATGGGAACTTGTGCTTCTCCATCGGAGCGACGTATAATCCTCAAATCTCCACCGCATGGACTTGGTACTTCACTAGACTCGTGTTTAACTGTTGTATTATAGTTTGATCCTTCATCGGATGTTTCATAAATCTTTTAACTTGTCCTGGCGACGTATCGGTTACCTTGGCTAGCTCTCTGGCCCATAATGAATCATGTTTGGCATGTGATCCGATTATGTTGCATAAGTCGATGAAGTTGTTGGGGTAGTCAAACTAGGGGAGTCCTATATCCTTCATTTCTTCGTTGATATTACCACAATGCTTCTCTTATTTTTCCCATTGCTTTTGAATTTCCCTGTGTGGTTCCTGGGACATCTTAGCCCAGTATTCAGCCAATTGCTTCATACGATCAAGACTACTTTTTCCCAACACTCGGATGTCATGTTCTTCTTTCTCTCGACCCTTCTGGATTGCATCGATGTATTCGAGTCTTTCTATGGATTTCTACGCCCTTTCATGCCATCACTCCACATCCTTGCAAGTTGAGAGTGCCATGAGAGTGTCTTCTTGGAGCTCGACTATCTTCGCCATGAACAGGTGTTGCTCATGTGTGAACTTGTTGTAAGCCTCTTCGAACTCGCATCTCAGATAAACTATGGTCTAAGTGGTTCCCTTATAGTATTCATCCAAGTGGTGCAAATGTTCTATCTCCTTAAGGGCGGTGGCCAACTCTTTTTCATCCCGTTTAGCTCTGTCTAGGGTGGTGTCCAAAATCGACATCCCCATGCTAATGAGCTCGTATGTTCTATCATTTTCTGTGTTTATCAAATCCTCCTTTGTGGTGATGAGGACGGAGCTATCCAACGTGATTCTCCTTTACTTCGTGGTTCTTTGGACAATGGTCCTCTTCTTTCGATCGTAGGAGATTGCATAGATGTTGGCTACTTCGTCCACTGGTTCAGGAATATGTTGATCACCCCATGTGAGTGTGTTTCCTAGATTTCCAGTGGTGTATACTTGTTCCAGACCGTGTTCTTAAAATTTCTTGTTATACTCCGAGGGCTCAGCCTATGCCTGTTTCTTATTGGGGATCTAAGTATCAAGAGAAATAGAAATGTCGGGAAAATACCTGATACTACCTGATACTCACTTTCTCGTGGGTAGTCGAATTGTCGACTTCCTTTTGTGGGGATCCTCCTTTTGGCTCATCCGGTTCTGACTTACCCTTCGGGTCATCGGCTCGGGTCTCTAGCACTTCGGGGTTCTTTGTGTTGGGAACATTTTCGATTTTTTTTTTTGTTTCATGGGATTTCGTGGATCTGGACCTCGTGATCAGAAAAAGAAGCCTTCTCAGGTCCCTTTTCTTCTTGGATCTACACAGGGGTCCCAAGAGATGTCTCCGGGATCTCATCATCGCTATATATATTTATAAATTCACTCAAAGGATTAGGCATGCCTGCTCCCACTGATACTTATCCCGCCTCTGGTTGAATCGTCGCACCACCTGGCAATCCAACTGGTGGCCTTGTGGAATAAGGGTTATTAGACCTGTTTTTATTACCATGGTTTATGGAATCAGGGCCGCTCACCCCCGCTGGGATTTCTTCTGGGTTTTCAGTCATAATATTTGGAACTATGATGAGGTCTGGGTTATCCTACATCCGATTCATTAACAACTAGGCCTATTGATACATGAGCCCCCCCATCCCCTGTATATATTGAACTTTGAAGAAATTCCCAGTTTGTATCAGAGATACCTGGGGAGATCCCACCGCTCTGACTGATATCATTTCTTCCCTTGTCTTGATGGTCTCTTGAACTATTTGTTCTAGTATTGTTTCTTGCTCATCTTAACTTATAGCCTTGAATCTGGTTGCTTTGGGGTCAACCATGCTCGCCATCACCTCTTCCCAGTCTTGAGCATTTTCGGTGAATATTTCATCCTCAAACCGATCGTGTGCATATGGCTAGCAAGATGATACCTGTTGCACGTGCTTCAGGACCAAGCCCTTAGGGTCATGCTTGCAAAAGAGGCCAGTCTGGAATCGAAACTCCAATTGGCTTAGCCCTTCTTGCTTGGCCTGTGCAGTGTCCTTCACCATGTAGAAACCAATATGGAACCCATAGGGTATGAAGGCCTGCTTCTTATCCTTTACCAAAGTAGCATTGTAACCTTGCAGGATGCTCTGATAACATATTTCTCCTACTATTAGTCGATCAGGGACATATACAAATAGCAGATGGGGTTCTCTGGTGGCACCAAAAAACCTAATGTAGGTATTGCGATCATCCAGATACCAGTGGCCCACCTTTGATATAATATTTTTGGCTGCGTTCGACAGCCTTGGGCATTCTTTCTTGAACAAAAATAGATGCATATGTGCGATAAACTGGTCACAGATGAGAGGGTAGGATTTCTTGTACCTGTTATCCCACAAGATGTCGAAATAAACATGGACCGGGAGATCTAAGGTATGCCATCTTAAGTTCATTCCAGTGAAATAATTTCTAGTGCAGATGACATCCAGAATATAAGATGCCATGTAAAAGGATGGGGTTTCTCCCTCTTTCGGTGTCTGAGCTTGCCAGATGCAGGTGCTCAGCTATTTGGAGATGATTGCACCCCAGTTAAAACCTATTTCAGAAATGGCTACGGTATACACTAGAGGCATCCAAGCTTCTAAAAACCTGGAGTAGTATTTTTCCCCATACAATCTGCAAAGGAGATCCATTAGATAGATGTAAGGCTCTCTAAGGTTGGTCGTTGGGTACCAGCTAGAGGTCCGGTTGGTGAAATTTTTATCCTCTCTCCACCAGGAAGCCATCGCCTTACTAGTATCGTGCTTCTCATAGAAGCTCAAAACAAAATCATTATTCAACCACTCTTTCGGCTCTATGAGTTTGTAATAATTTTTCACTTCTAATTGAAGGAAAACCCCGACACACTCGCTGTTGTCGTCGTTAATGAAACATTTTTGTGTGTCAGTGTGATCAATAATCCATTTTAGGAGTTCAATGCAGGGAAATACCGGAGTCCTTCTTGCCACCATGTGTAGATACACCTTTCAGACATTTAGGAGGACTTCATCATTGAGTCTTCTCATATCAGGATCATTGTGTGGAGTATATTCAGGGAGTTCTTCCCGCTTAATCTTCTTGAAAATTTCTTCCTAATGCAGGAATACTGTCTTGGTCCCAATGTTTGCCTCTGTGTCTCCAAAGGCCGGGGGTTGATCGAAAGCTTTCTTGGTGGTGGTTTTCATGATAGGCATTGGTTTTGGAGCGAATTCCAATTATCTCTCCACCGCTGGGGAGGAATCTTCTCCCACCTATGGTTCTTGTAGATTTGGAGCTCTCAGATATTTCCCAGTGGTGGGTTTCTTCCCAGGCATCATTCCTGCAATAGGAAACAATATTCAGGTAGGTGTGCAGGGGGACATTGGAAAAAGAATATGAAAAAAAGCATAAAACATCTGTAGACCGATACATACTTGTAACGCTTTCAAAACTGTTGTTTTTATACTCACTGGACCTTGGAAGTTATCCTCGGACTTCTCGTTTTTCTCCTCTGGATGATCCAGATTCCTTTATGCACAGAATAACCTTGTTTTGAATGACTTAGAGAATATAAAAGAAGAGATCCTACCATTCGTATCAACCATTTATTACGAGTAATGGGTGAAATTCAAAACAATCTATCATCGAAACTCTGCAAATAAATTCTACGTGGGTTGACGACAGAGGCGCGGGGGAAAAAATGCATTGTATTGGCAGGTTCCAACGGTCCTTTGATTTGTGCACGAATTAGAAATTAGTGTGAGATTATGGGATTAATTAACCTTTAAATGCGTTGTATCTAGCGTATCTCAGAGCCAAAATGTCCCGTCACGTCGTCTTCTTAGTGGGTAGATCGGGAATCAGTGGTATCCTTATGCATGTTTCCGTCGGTATCCTCCTGAGAAAAATTCTGACGCTGATTTTCTTCATCGTATGGTATCGACGCGGCACCACTGACTCGCGATACCAGGCACTAATGGCTGGGAACTTAACTTATGGGTAACGTTCGGACTCGAGTCTTATTAAATAAAACCTAGAACTCAGCTCGTGGGTAAGGGTTTCATTTGGGACTTCATTTACGTCGATCGCACTAAATTGAGCTAGATATTGCGATTGTCGATGTTGGGTGAGTATCGAGGATCGACGTTCAAAAATCAATGCGTAGTTTCTTCGAGGTTTATCGTCCTTCAAAACTCACAATGTCGAAAATGTCTCAGAGGTTGGCGATTATTATTTCATTTTTCGTTCAATGCTTATTCTTTAACCTTTCGACGATGCCTAATTAATCGGTCATCGACGATATTCTTGGTGTTGCTCGACGCAAAATAAATTTTGTGTCTGCCAGTGCCGACAAAGATCGGGGTTCGAAAAATTTGATTCTCTCTAGCATTTTATTTCACGCTCAATCCTTTCTGATGCCAAAATCCTTAAGCACATCCAGGAAAACTTTGACTGTGATTTCTCTATTTTAGATATTCGTCTTTTAAGTTAATGATTTTCAAATTTCCAAGAAAGATTTTAAAGACTTAGTGAGAAACAAAAGAGATAACAAAAGGACACATTTTTCATATCAGACAATTCCAAAAGATCAAGTGGTACCCAAAAATTGAGATTTTACGTAGAATTTTAGGGTGTGTTGAGTGCTCAACAAATGACGATTCACTGGGAGAACACAAAATATATGTTCTTCCTTCATGCTCGGCTAGTACGAAAGATGGTGGAGAAAATTTCCTCGTTTTAAATCAGAGCCTCTTTTACCTGTGGAAATTTGAAATCCTTTGGTTGATTCTTCTGGGTATTCCCATGGGGTTTCGACCTTTATTCCTCCTTCGTTTCCTGTAACCTTGAATTACATCCCCTTTTACAAAAGTCTAGCAAAGCATTCACTGGCATGAAGCCCTTAGTTACTTTTACTTCTTCACTTTGGTGTTACTCCACTGCCAATGAGTATCCATAGCCCCGACGGAGTCACCCTGACATCACAGACCTTTCTCCGCTGCCAGCGAGTGTCTATAGCCCCGACGGAGANTTGCATACCCTCCCCTACTAATCATTCTTTTGATAATGTCCATTTTATTTCGGCATGATACCCTGAGCAAGTGAGAGAGGATGGCGTCTGTTTATTTTGCAAAGTGAGATGGTTAGGTGGACCCTTTTCTAGCTTTGTGTTTGGGTTCATGTAGTACTTTCCGGATTTCCTTCTTACTCTTAAGGTCTTACCAAACCACTAGGAAAACACTTCTAACATTTCTTCAAAGTTTTTCATTTGTGCGGGTTAGATGGAGGGCTCCTCAAAGAAACCACAAGTTCCTTGATGCTTCTTGTGTTGTATGTGAGCGATGAGTTCGCAATAGAGTTCTCTATGTCACATGACTTAAGGTCAACCATTGTCCCGCTAAACAAAAATTTCAAAAGCGCAGAAATCCAGAAAGCAAAAGAAAACTGAAAAGAAAAGTATTTCGAAATCCTGAAAACACTAAAACAAGATGCCTCCCCCATTTTTTTTTTTTTTTGGAAATATTGTTTGAGGGCTTGGCCATTTACTGGGAGGGTGTCAAGTTCCCCCCTCAAATTCTGTAACCGATAAGTGCCTGCCCCAATCTTCTCAACCACCTGGAAAGGTCCAAGCCACAGATTCTGAAACTTAGAATGTTTCCCTTTCGGCTCATTTGCCATGTCCCATTTTAGTACTAAGTTTCCTATTTCAAAATCCTTCTCTTTGGCCTTATTCTTGTCAAACCACCTTTTCACTATCTGTTGCTGAGATATGAATTTTGACTTAGCCTTTTCTCTCTCTTCTTCTAGCATGATCAAAGTATCAATTCTTTTTTATATGACCAAGGATGGATCCCCATTGGAATCTTGGGCTAGTTGAAGAGATGGAAGATAAAGCCCATTAGGGATAATGGCTTCTTGTCCGTAAACTAGGAAGCATGGGGAATTTCCTATGGCTTCTTTGGGTGTGACCCTATCGTCCCACAAAGTGTTATGGAGTAGATTATGCCAATTCCTTTGGTTATTTGCAACTGTCTTCTTTAGTATTCTCACTAGGTTCTTATTGGTCGATTCTGCCACCCCGTTTCCCTGTGGATAATAATTTCCAAAGTACCTAATTATGATTCCTTTGTCCAAAGAAAAATCTGTCAGTCGGGTGGAAGAGAAGTAAGATGCATTATCAAAAACCAGGACAAAAGGGACACCAAACCTTGTGATTAGTTGTTTCTCTATGAATTGGATCACCACTTTTTCATTTACATGAGTCAAAGGGATAGCCTCTGCCCATTTTGTGAAGTAATCGACGACAGTCAGAATGTACTTGTGTTGTTTTGAAGAGCTTGGTGTGATTTTGCCTATGATATCTAACCCCCATTGCTCAAAAGGCCTAGAGACAATCACTGGATGGAGTGGGATTGCTGCTCTCTTCTCCCTCCCAATGCTTACTTGACAAGTTTTACAGTTTATGGCATATGTATGGGCATCTTTGAACAAGGTGGGCCAATAATAACCAACTCTCAGTATCTTATGAGTGATGGTGTTTCCTGTGAAATTCCCACCAACAGGGCCATCATTGAGTTCCTTCAGGACTTTGTTTGCATCTTCACGTTTGAGACATATTAAGAGTACTCCATCATAATTAATCCAGAAGAGTACTGAATTTATGAGGCGATATTGTGCATATTTTAACCTGAGAGATCTCCTTTCCCTGGGGTTGAGATTTTTTTAGCAGACCCCATGGTCTAGGAGGTAGGTCAGATTATTATGCCAAGACTCGTGCCCTGGGGAAATGTATGAAGCTTCACCACACCGTAATGCCATTTCATTCTCCCATCCGAAATATTCATTTGCTTGGTCCCGGGCTTCAGTTGCGAGTTTGCACAACCCTTGCCCCTTGACAAGTTTGGTAGGTTTTATATCTAGATCAAATTCTTGGACCACTACCATCCATTTCCCTCTTCTTTCCCCCATCTCTTTCTAAGTAAACAAGGATTGGACTGAAGGGTGAGGCACAATCACTTTGGTGTGGTTCTTGATGATGTAAGACTTGAAGTGTTTTACTGCCTTGTATACCACATAGGCCTGTTTGTCAACAACAGGATAGTTAAGCTCAACTCCCTAGATATTAGTGCTCATCAACAACACCAGAGCTTCATTGTTGTGATCATCCTTCTGAGTCAATACTACAGCTAACGACTGGTCGGAGGCGAAAGTATAGAGGAATAAATCCCTATTGAAATCAGGACTTCGTAGCACAAGGGCTTGGGATATGGCAGTTTTAATATTGCTGAAAGCATCCTTTCATTCATCATCCCACTTAAATTCGACATCTTTGCGAATAATCTTTTGTAAGGGTTTGATGATTTCCGCAAAATCGGGAGTGAATTTCCTCACAAAATTGATTTGACCGAAAAAGGAATGCTTAGCTTTCTTGTTATGGGGCAACGAAAGTTGAGCTATGGATTTAATCCTTTCTGGGTCTATGTGAATACATGTTTGGGATATAATATGACCTAACAACTTACCTTCCTCAACGCCGAAAATGGTTTTATTTGGATTTAAGGATATACCGTATTTCCTACACCTTTCAAAAATTTGAGTTAAATGTTGGATGTGTTCTTCTCTATTCTTGGAATACATGGTTACATCATCTAGATACACTACCACACAATTGTTGATTAGTCCCTTAAATTCTATGTCCATGGCCCTTTGGAAGGTTGCTCCTGCGTTGATTAACCCAAAAGGCATGCGTTTATAAGCGAAGGTTCCCCACTTGGTTCAGAGAGTAGTTTTAAAACGATCCTCCTTCGAAACCAAGACTTGGTTGTAACTTGAGAAACCGTCCAGTAGGGAGAAGATCTCCGAGCCAGACACGGTCTATAGGAGTTGCTCCATTGGTGACACTGGGTAATTGTCTTTTTCTGAAGCTCTGTTGTGATTTCTAAAATCTACGCATAAGTGAATTTCTCTAGAATTTTTCCTCACAGGAACCAGATTTGCTACCCATGCGGAATGTCTGACCTAGAAAATGATCTTGGCATATAAAAGTTTCTTTAATTCCTGATACATGAGAGGCTCTAGGGATGAGTGATACTTTCAGAGCTTCTGTTGGAAAGGTTTCACCTCAGTTTTCAACGGTATAGTGTGTTGAATGATCTGGGTGTCGTAGGTTTTTAGGTCTTGGTAGGACCATGCGAAGACATCTTCATATTATCTGAATAGTTTAAGATAATCATTTCTTTCCTCTTTAGATATGGTCTTGCCGAGATTCACATTCTTTGGATTTTCCGAGGTTCTGAGATTTATAGTTTCATGTAGGAGACATGAGCTACCGGTCTTAGCGTTCTTAGGCTCCCTAAAGCGTTCTTTCAGGTCAAATAGACTTTCTAGATTAGCTATCCTCTTCGAGATGGTGTGATATTTTGATATGTCAATAGGTTGGCCTATTCGAGGATCAATTTCTATCTCTTTCTCCTGGAATGCCTCATCGTCAATGGATAAATCTTTGAAATTGTCTTGGTTATTCAGGAAGTTTATGATCTGTTCATCTTCTTCAAAGACCTTCCAATTAGAGATATTGTTAGGCATCGATGGTTTGTAGAGTAGTTCCATAGTGAAATGGGAGGCTTCATAGTCCTCTAGAGGTGACAGCCTCGAAGCTGTTATGGAAAGGGAATCAACAAGGATGTTCTTCGCTCTGAGGATCGCGGTGATATTGAAAGCTTCAAAATGCTCCATTAACCTATGCACTTCCTACTGATAATTATTCAGGTGCGAGGAATTGCAGTGTATAGTATTCCTTACTTGTCTAATGATAATATTTGAGTCCCTGAAAACTTTCAATTCTTTGACGTTCAAGTCTATGGCTTTCTTTAATCCTTGTACTAGAGCTTCATACTCGTCAATGTTATTGGTGCATTCAAATTCTAGTCTACATGACAGGAAATAAAGTTTAACTTTTGGATCAATGAGGATGCACCCTACCCCCGATCCCTCCTGCTATTTAGATCCATCAAAGTATATGGTCCAAATTTGTGAATGACAATCGCCCTCTTCTTCTAGCTTATTTATTTTTAGTTTTCCTATCTCTTGTTTTGTAACTTCTAACACAAGGTCTTGGCATAGGAGGGTTTCTTTTGTCAGTATCAACGATTTCTCTTGAAAAACCATTTCAGAGTTTTAAGTGAGGGGGACATCGAATAAGAGAGGGGAAAATTTTCTGAAGTGGGAATCCCAAGAATAATTTTCCAGCACAGGGAAATCTGTAGACGAGGGTTCATTTAGGGTTTCTAGATCACTAACCGTATGTTTCAGATATCTCTCCCTATCGATTCTTATCACATTCTTGTATCCCTTCAGTGGTAGCCAAAGGTGTGCCCAGTCTGTGCTAAAGTACCCATTTAACTTCTCAGACCAATCTCGACTTAGTAATAACCCATAGGCCTCTGGGATGTCTACCACGATAATGTCAATCACTTGTACAAATTTAGGATGTGTCGCTATTCTGATCATTACATCCCTGAGTTCCCCCATGAGTTTGACCTGGGTCTTGTCTAGCTATATCATGTGTTTGTCACTCTGTAGAGGAATGACATTTAATTTTCTGAAAATTGACAAGGGCATAACATTGGAAGATGATCCTAAATCTACCAAACAATTATGGAGGTTCCTATTGAAAACTTCAAATGTTAAAAGGAAAGGTGGGAAAAAAGGCTTCCCCTTCTTATCTTCCGAACAAGTATTCATGGTTGGTTTATTACCGTGACTGTGGAAGATAGATTTCATTCCTAGCCATTGCTATTCATAGGGTCTTCTACCGAGTTCAAATCTTGTAGCAGGAATTCCTTCTATTGAGGGGTCCTTCACATGTCCATGACTGATATGTTAGCCCTTAAATTCTTCAAATATTCAACTATGTTGTAATCGAGTTTGGGAGATTCTTGGGTATGGATGCTTATAGGTTTCTTATTGGGAGAAAAAGGTGTTTTTGGGCGATTGGGGGTTGTCTTATTTCTCGAAGTTTGGGTAACAATGATGTCTTTTGAGACAAGTGGACGTCTACTGTGCATATGCACCACTAAGACCTCGACGAGTGGTTCTTGAGACTCAAACAGGTTGTCGGAAGGCATGATCAGGTTGGGATCCCATATCAACATAGTTATATCTTGTGGTGGATCAACCTCTTCTTGGTCGACAATATTCATAACTGAACTGCTCGGTTGTTCAGTCAGGGAGACTTCGTCTAGAAACTAATTGGCCATCAAATTCATGGCATGCACCCATTGAGGGCAGTCTCTTTCAGAGTGGTTTTCCTGGTGATACGTACAAAAAGAATCAGATTCTACATTCCCTAGATCGATATTTAAGTTAGTTGGGGGAGGTTCAATCGCTTTGAATGATGAGTTCCTTTTAAAGAAAGGCTTATAGTGCCTTTGGCCTTGGTTTCCTTCCCCTACATTTCTCTTCATATCTATGATCTCATTTGATAATTTCTTAACCATGCGTTGTAGATCTTCTATGTCTCCATTACCCTTGTCGGGAGTCTGTTCTGCTTGTTTCCTCGACGATCTAGTCAAAAGGAGTCCTCTCCTGGGAGGAGGTTGAGCTTCTTTCTTAACTAACGAAACCTGGCCTTCTTTACACCCTTTCATCTAGAATTCTATCATTTTTGCTTCTTCAAAATTCTCATCTAGGGTTTGTTTAGCAACCCTTTTTATGAACATGGAAATAGAAGCTGGGAGAGCGTTAGCATAAACTTTGATTTTCAATTCCTGGGTTGGCTTATCTTTGAGATGGAACTTTTTCAATATGGTCGTGAATCTTTGATTGAAGTCCTTGACCATTTTTTTTGAACTCATGGTGGCGGAGAACAACTCAGCGATCAGAGCTCCCGTAGTAGTTTCTTCAGAAAATTTGTCTAGAAAATCTTTCTGGAACTTCGTCCAGCAAGTTATAGTTCCTACCGGCATATTGAAGTACCACGTGGAAGCTGAATTTTCAAACTTATAGGGGAAAAGTATGCATACTACGTCTTAATGTTGGTTGTTCATAAGCCTAATATCTAGTATAAATTTCTTGATATGATCTTCAGGCAATCCAGAGGTTTCAGGATCAAACTTAGGAAGAAACTTCTCTGGATGACGAGGAAGGTTATGAACTGGTCCTGGGAGGGCCAAAGTATCTCTGGCTAACAAAGTTTGATTGTTCAGAGGTGGTTCCCCCTTTCATCATTATGGTCGTTTCCTTCCATATCTTCAGACTTTGAGTTAAACTCCTCCTCTTTCGAAAAATTGTCTGGTTCAGAGACCTTGCCGACTGGCGTTTCAGGTATCAAATCAAGAGGTTCTTGGATTTCAGTGATTTCGAAATCTATTAAGTATTCTACCGAGTGTACGAAAACCTTGTCGGGAGTACTAACCACTTGTCTACTTTGTTGTTTTCTTCGAGGGAGTATGGGAGCTAAGGAAAACAAACTGATCTATCGGGCGTAGGCTCTTGTGATTCTTATGAATTGATTTACTTCCTTGTGAGGAAGAGTGTAAGGTATTTCGGGGTGAAAATGTTATTCCTCGGGCTGGGGTGATTTAATCGTTTAAGGAGTACTTAATGTGTGTGGGTTGTCTTGGGAATGATTAGCCATGCATGTGGGTTGTTTTGAATCTATAGGCTATTTGAAATACTTCGTAGATAAAATATCCATCCATTCATTCTCAGGCCCTCCTTCTAGCGCCAATTCTGTTAATGGGCCTTAAATCCATTGATTCAATAGTAGGAAGCAAACTCACCACCAAGGCCCAATTAGACTCTGCAACGTTTAATAGTGGAATGGTTCTCTAGATCTTGCGATCCGACCAAATTATCGATGGGCTTTATGTTTTCTTGTGAATGTTCTTCCTTTAGTTTGGACCATTCTTTTTTGTATATTTTCTCTCGGGTGGGATTGATATGAGATGTAAGTCGATATAAACCAACTTGGCAACAAAAATGGAATTAAGCTTAACTAGTGGGAAGAGGTTGAACTTGGGATAACCCGCTTCTCAAGCATGCAGACAAATTTTTTATACCACAAGCCTAGTACTAATACATTGACCATGTGAGTATCCAATTACTTCCTGAGATACTAACTACCAGAAACAAAACACATATGCAATGAGATAATGGCAAGAAAAATAATTAATCTACCAGAACCATTCATCACATAATAACACAACGATTCATCTTCACCATTAAAGAAAAGAACAACAAAACATTGCACCAAATAACTTGACAACATAATTAATTTCTCTTACTCATTACAACATCATTCATGAAACAGGATAGGAAATAGTTCTTCTCCACGTCCAATCACACATCCAGTTGATGAAAATAACTTGTCTTTGGTCCAAAAGGACTTCTCAATTCAAAGAAGCTTCAAAATAATTCTTAACAGCCAGAAAGAAAGAGTTCTTTCCATAACCATCGACCCCTAACTAATTGGTTGATGTCTTTATTTATAATCTAAAGTTCAACTGAAAACAACAGCTAAGTGCAGTTTAAGCAAAGAAAAATATGCCATGTGGTGTCATCTTATAATAGTTTCTTTAACAATCAAATCAAGATAGTTCTTTGAAAGGATGAATTTTCTCGTACTCAGACCAACTAATAAACAACTCTTCACAGGTTTGGGCCCATGGGAACTTGTGTTGCTCCATCGAAGCGACGTAGAATCCTCTGATCTCCACTGCATGCACTCGAATCTTCACTAGACTAGTGTTTAACTGTTGTAGCATGGTTTGAGCTTTCATCAGATGTTCCATAAATCTTTGCACTTGTCTTGGTGACGTATCGGTCACCTTGGCTAGCTCTTCGGCCCATAGTGAATACTGCTTGGCATGTGATCCGATTATGTCGCATAAGTCGATGAAGTTGTCGGGGTTGCTGAACTGGGGGAGTCCTATATCCTTCATTACTTTGTTGATCTTACCCCAATGCTTCTCGTATTATTCCCATTTCTTTTGAATTTCCCTGTGTGGTTCCTGGGACATCTTAGCCCAATTTTCAGTCGATCACTTCATATGATCAAGACTGTTTTTTCCCAACGCTCGGATGTCGTGTTCTTCTTTCTCTCAACCCTGCTAGACTGCATCGATGTATTCAAGTCTTTCTATGGATTGTTGTGCCCTTTCATGTCATCGCTCCACATCCTTGCAAGTTGCAAGTGCCATGAGAGTGTCTTCCTGGAGCTTGACTATCTTCGCCGTGAACAGGTGTTGCTCGTGTGTGAACTTGTTGTAAGCCGCTTCGAACTCGCTTATCAGATAAACTACAGTTTGAGTGGTGCCATTATAGTATTCATCCCAGTGGTGCAAATGTTCTAGCTCCTTCAGGGCGATGACCAACTCTTTTTCATCCCGTTTAGCTCTATCCAGGGTGGCGTCTGAAATCTCCATCCCCGTGCTGATGAGCTTGGATGTTCTAACATTTTCTGTGTTTATCAAATCCTCCTCTGTGGTGATGAGGATGGAGAGATCCAGTGTGATTCTCCTTTACTTCGTGGTTCTTTGGACGATGGCCCTCTTCTTTCGATCGTAGGAGATTGCATAGATGTCGACCATGTCGTCCACTGGTTCAGGAATCTGTTGATCACCCCATGTGAGTGTGTTTCCTAGATTTCCAGCAGTGTATACTTGTTCCAGACTGTGTTCTTGAACTTTCTCATTATACTTTGAGGGCTCTGCCTCTGCCTGTTGCTTATCGGGGATCTGAGTATCAAGAGAAATAGAGACGTTGGGAAAATACCCGATACTCACTTTCTCGTGGGCAGTCGAATCATCGACTTCCTTTTGTGGGGATCCTTCTTTTGGATTATCCGGTTCTGACTTACCCTTCAAGTCGTCGGCTCGAGTCTCCAGTGCTTCGGGGTTCTTTGTGTTGGGAACATTTTCGGTCTCTTTTTCCTTTCGTGGGATTTCCTGGAACTGGACCTCATGATCAAGAAAAGAATCCTTCTTAGGTCCCTTTTCTTCTTGGATATGCACAGGGGTCCCGAGAGATGTCTCTGGGCTCCCATCATCACTATATATATTTATAAATTCACTCAAAGGATTAGGCACACCTGCTTCAACTGATAGTCGGCCCGCCTCTGGTTGAATCGTCGCACCTACTGAAAATCCGGTCGATGGCCTTGTGGAATTAGGGTTATTAGACCCATTTTTATTACCAGGGTTTATGGAATTAGGGTTGCTCACCCCCACTGGGCTTTCTTCTAGGTTTTCTATTGGAATCTTTGGCACTATGATGAGATCTAGGTTATCCTGCATCCACTTCATTAACAGTTGGGCCTGTTGATACATGAGCTTCCCCATCCCCTGTATATGTTTAACTTTGGAGAAATTCCCTGTTTGTATCGGAGATACCTGGGGAGATCCCACCGCTCTGACTGTTATCATTTCTTCCCTTGTCTTGATGGTATCTTGAACTGTTTGTTCCATCATTGTTGCTTGGTCATCCCAACTCATAGCCTTGAATCTGGTTGCCTTGGGGTCAACCATCCTCACCATCACCTCTTCCCAGTCTTGAGCATTTTCGGTGAAGATTTCATCCTCAAACCGGTCGTGGGCATATGGCCAGCAAGATGATACCTGCTGCGCATGCTTCAAGACCAATCCCTTGGGGTCGTGCTTGTGAAAGTGGCTAGTCTAGAATCAAAACTCCAATTGTCTTAGCCCTTCTTGCTTGGCCTGCGCGGTGTCCTTCACCATGTAGAAACCAATATGGAACCCATAGGGTATGAAGGCCCACTTCTTATCATTTACCAAAGTAGAATTGTAACCTTGAAGGATGCTTTGATAACATATTTCTCCTACTATTAGTCGATCAAGGACATATACAGGTAGCATATGGGGTGCTCTGGTGGCGTCGAAAACCCTAATGTAGGTATCGCGCTCATCTATATACCAGTGGCCCACCTTTGATATAATCTTTTTGGCTACGTCTGACAGCCTTGGGCATTCTTTCTTGAACAACAACAGATGAATATGTGCGATAAACTAGTCGTAGATGAGAGGGTAGGATTTATTGTACCTGTTCTCCCACAATATGCAAAAATAAACATGGACTAGGAGATCTGAGGTATGCCAGCTTAAGTTCATTCCAGCGAAATCATTTCTGGCAAAGACGACATCCAGAAGATAATATGCCATGTAAAAGGATGGGGTTTCTCCTTCTTTAGGTGTCTGAGCTTTCCGGATGTAGGTGCTCAACTATTTGGAGATGATTTCACCCCAGCTAAAACCTATTCCAGAAATGGCTACGATATATGCTAGAGGCATCCAAGCTTTTGAAAACCTAGACAGTCTTTTTCCCCATGTAATCTGCAGAGGAGAGCCATTAGATAGATGTAAGGCTCTCTAAGGTTGGTCATCGGGTACTAGCCAGAGGTCCGGTTGGTGAAATTTTAATCCTCTCTCCACCAAGAATCCATCGCCTTACTGGTATCGTGCTTCTCATAGAAGCTCAAAACAAAATCATTATTCAACTACTCTTCCAACTCTCTGAGTTTGTAATAATTTTTCACTTCTAATGGAAGGAAACCCCAACATACCCGCCATTGTCGTCGTTAATCAAACATTTTTGTGTGTCAGTGTGATCAATAATCCATTTCAGGAGTTCAATGCAAGGAAATACCAGAGTCCTACTTTCCACCATGTGTAGATACGCCTTTCAGATATTCAGGAGGACTTCATCATCAAGTCTTCTCGTATCAGGATCGTTGTGCAAAGTATATTCAAGCATTTATTCCTGCTTAATATTCTTGAAAAGTTCTTCCCAACGTGGGAATATTGTCTTGGTCCTAATGTTCTCCTCTATGTCTCCAAAGGCCCAGGGTTGATCAAAAGATTTCTTGGTGTCGGTTTTGATGACGGGCACCAGTTTTGGAGAGAATTCCAATTGTCTCGCCACCTCTGGGGAGGAAAATTCTCCCACCTCTGGTTCCTATAGCTTTGGAGCTCTCGGAGATTTCCTGGTGGTGGGTTTCTTAAGAGGCATTGTTCCTGCAACTGGAAACAATCTTTAGGAAGGTGTGCAGGGTGACATTGGATAAAGTGTATGAAACGAAGCATAAAACATCCATAGATCAGTACATACCTATAATGCTTGCTAAACTATTGTCTTTATACTCACTAGACCTTGGAAGTTATCCCTGGACTGCTCGTTTTGCTCATTTGGATGATCCAGATTCCTTCGTGCACATAATAACCATGTTTTCAATGACATAGAGAATATAATGGGAGAGATCCTACTAGCCATATCAACCAGTTAATACGAGTAATGGGTGAAATTAAAAACAATCTACCGCCGAAACTCTGCAAATAAATTCTACATGGGTTGACGGTGGAGGCGCGGGGAAGAAAATGCATTGTATTGGTAGGTTCCAACGGTCCTTTGATTTGTGCACGAATTAGAAATTAGTGCGATATTATGGAATTAATTAACCTTTAAATGCGTCGTATCTAGCGTATCTCAGAGCCAAAACGTCCCATCACGTCGTCTTCTTAGTGGGTAGATCGAGAATCAATGATATCCTTATGAATGTTTCCGTCGGTATCCTCCTGAGAAAACTTCTAACGTCGATTGTCTCCTTCTTATGGTATCGAGGCGGCGCTGCTGAATCGGGATACCAGGCACTAATGGTCGGGAACTTAACTTATGGGTAACAGTCGGACTCGAGGCTTATTAAATAAAACCTAGAACTCAGCTCATGGGTAAGGGTTGCATTCGGGACTTAGTTTACGTCGATCACACTAAATTGAGCTAGATATTGCGACTGCCGATGCCAGGTGAGTATCAGGGATCGGTGTTCAAAAATCAATGCGTAGTTTCTTTGGGGTTTATCGTCCTTTGAAACTCCCGATGCCAAAAACGTCTCGGAGGTCGGTGATTATTATTTCATTTTTCGTTCAATGCTTATTCTTTAAACTTTCTCCGATGCTGAATTAATCAGTCATCGACGATATTCTTGGTGGTGCCTGATGCAAAAGAAATTTCGTGTCTGCCGACGTCGATGACGATCGGGGTTCAACAACTTTGATTCTCTCTAGCATTTTTGTTCACGCTCAACCCTTCCCGATGCCGAAATCCTTAAGCGCGTCCAAGAGAAATTTGACTGTCATTTCTCTAATTTAAATATTCGCCTTTTAAGTTAATGATTTTCAATACATGTCCAAGCAAGCTTTTAAAGACTTAATGAGAAACAAAAGAGATAAGCAAAGGACACATTTTTCATATCAAACAATGCCAAAAGATCAAGTGGTACCCAAAAAGTGAGATTTTACGTAGACTTTTAGGGTGTGTTGAGTGCTCAACAGTTCCTTGGAATTGTGATTCTCAGGGCTAGAAAATTCAAGCTGCTTGTGATGATGAAGAAAAGTAGATTCTTGAGGTGCATATTTACCCTTGAGGGGTGAGGTATATCTCTGAGCTAAGGTGGGTTTTCTTAGTTTCCTTTCTGGCTCAGAGACTATTGTGTCCTTCTCAGGATTAGGATGAGCCTTTGTGGCTTTGATGTGCTCAGATTTGGATCTTTTGATTCCTTTTCTAGGAGCCAGTATTTATTTTGTGAAGTTTACTCAGTGGAGTCGCCAGATGAAATATCTGATCTGAAAGGTCTGAATGTGTCTGATCTTTTTTCACCATCAAAGGTCATATCTGATCATTGTTGTTCTCCTAGGGAAAGATATTTCATTACTTCATTCCCTGACAACGACGCTAGAATATGTTGGTCCTAAAGTCTGCACCTGACTACTAAAGGGAATACCTAAGCCACCTCAAGTTTATAATGATTGGTTTTTTTTGATAAGTTGGTTTTGTTGGTCAACTTAAGGATAGGTTTTCAAATATGGTAATTTGGTTGGGTAGGCCACACAGTGTAAAAGTAGGTTCTCTTTTGCTAATGGTATGGATATTAATGGACAGTTGAGGATATGAAAAGACAAACAGTGGAAACAACAACAAGCAATGCATTGAATCACTTGCTATGTGAGAATAAATAATTAAAATAATATCTTAAGACTTAGAAAAATATCTAGATGAAAATCATTCAACAGGTTTCCAAATAGTATATCTTTCGCTAAACAATGTTGTATAATAGGTTGCATAATCAACAAAAAGATGAACTAAAACAATGGCTGAAAGAATAAGGAAATGTACATTGCACACATCACAAAATTTGCATTTAAGACTAGCTTAAACACATATAGATTTAAGTAAGAGAACACAATTGTCATCAACATATATTCACTAGATAGAGAACTTTACAATCATCTAAGCAGGTCCATCCCTTCTGCTGCTTCTATTTTTTCTCTAAAAACTGAACCCCTAAAACATACAAAAATTGCATATTTATCAAAAATGCAGAGGCCCTCGACCAGTCTGGAACTGGGGCTTAACTCAACCACATATATCGTTAAACAACTTATTAACTTCACTAAACACTAGATGGAGTATCTTAATGTATACTTCGAGCCTGAATTAAATAAAAAGGAGTGGTTCTTATCACACACAAAAAGACCATTGATTATGCCTTAATCTAAAAGAATCATGCAATTAAATAACTGAAAACTGCTACTAGAAATGAAATAGGACTGATGCATGCGCTGTAATGAACTGGAATTTGACATAAAAAGACTAGGAGCGATAGAACTGAGTTCCACATTGAGTACTAACATGCACATTGTTTGAGGCCACTGGAGATAACTGAATATGTTGGCGGTGTTTCCCCACTTATCTCCCGGAGGCCAGGAAGCAAGTTATCTGGCGCTCTTATGGAGTCTGGATGCGTAGTTTCCCCATTCCTGGTTTGGTTCCCCTTTTTAGGAATTTCAAATGTGCCATAAATGTGGGTGATCCACTTTGGAAATACGACGTTCAGGGGCTTCAAAGTGCAGAGTATACATAACCCCCAGAGGACAGAACCCTCAGAGTCATTAACCAACATTAATCACTTATTAACCCGATATTACTTTATACTTCGTCATTTTGGGACCTCGGGACTCCGACTCTTCGGGGTTCGGGAGTTCTTTACTGTTGAGTGGGAAAACTGATGGAGGACGATCTCTTGTAGTGACGTGGTGGCTTGAATTCATATAGCTGATGTGTCATGGAAGGAAGGGTCACACGTGTCACTTGAAATAGTACAGATGAATTCCCAGATGTGCTTAAAATGAGTGCCACATGTCTCAACTGATGAATGCCATGTGTCAGTGCTAGAAGAGTGCCACTTGTCTCAACTGATGAATGCCATGTGTCAACATTGATGAGCGCTACATGTCTCTGGCTCTTTGGGGTTCATATTTCTTGAATGCAAAGGTTGTATAGCCCTCAGAGGACAGAACTCCAGGATTAGTTGAGTGATGTGGCACTTCGGGACGTGTTAGTCCGGAGGCTTCAACACTTTGAGGCTCTAGCATTTCCGCATTCGGGAGCTTTTGTGTGCTAAGTTTGAAGGTCTCCCNTGTCTGTTTGGCTTAAATTCTAAGCCCGAAATGGACTGCTTTGAATTGCTTCTTTTTCTGCGGAAGCTTACTGAGCATACAAAGGACTTGGTGGACCTGGATGTCTCCTGTGCACACAAAAGACTGGGTGGACCCGCTGCATGCTCAATTAGTGGCAAATATGATGACAAGTATTTCAAAATCAAACTAGAACATGAAATCACCCTTCAAGAAAGAAAAAATATGGTGCAAAATAAGTAAAGATGAGCAGGGGCCATGAAGTTGATTGATTAAATAATGGAGAATAAGATAAGAAAGAAGCAACAAAACTCAAAGTTGATGGATGTATAGGGTAAAGGAGGGAAAAGGATAGGGGTGCAGACCTAGGTTACAACAAGGCCTAAGCCTCTGGATCCCCTGACTAATGGGTGGAACCATGTTGAGCTTATTGATGTTAATTCTCTTGCTATAGGTTAGGGAAGGCCTCAAATGACCATGACCAACTTCCTCCTTTGGACAACATAGTCAATGAATAGAAATTACTTGCCCACACGTATTCCCTTTATCTTTATGACTATGATATGATTTTTTTATATTTATGACTATGGTTTTTTTTATAGGGTGTGTTGGCATAAGCCAATCCTCCCCTTTTAATGTAGTTTCTTGTGACATTGGCTATGGAATAAGGTGTTTTGGCTTTTGCCAACCTTAAGATTGATTTATACTTTTGCTTGTGGAGGCTACATTGATAGCTCACTTTTTTGTACTAAAAGTTGTAGAAATTTCCTATTAATCGACTTTAAAGAAAGCTATATTTAAAAAAAAAAATAAAAAAATATCAAACTCTTCACTTTCACAAACACGGCCATTGTAAAAACTTCTCTGACTTTGATGTAATGTGTAAATCTGACTTTGATGTAATGTGTAAATGGAAAAAAACTTTTATTTAACTCCACTACAAAGCCTAAATTGAAAACTTATTGTCACTCTACTATAAAACACAAATGGAAATTTTTATTTTGTTATGACATCTATTAACTCCGAACACATTGTAACTCTTTTGATATAAAATCCTAAGATTGACAAAATTAGTTAACTATCTTGACTTATTTGAGTCAACAAAAATTCTCATAACAACTTATATGGCTTATGTAACATCTATGGGTAATGTTATCTCGAATAACAATGCAATGCCATTTCTATTATTCCAATAAAACATTGAAAATGAGAGTCATGAAAATATTAAAGGAAAAAAGGGAAACTCCAGTGGTCTTTTAATGGCTTTCTTAAGGAATGGGCCAAAATTTGCAATAATGGCTTTCTTAAGGAATGTGCCAAAATTTGCAAAAGTTTAGCCTGTCTATTAAAAAATAGCCCAAGGGAAAGTTACGAATATACTCTTAATGTTTAGCCACTCTATCCCAAAATAACCAAGGGAAATTTAAGAATCTATACTTAATTTTTAAGTTTAGAAAATGTGGCCAATTTTACAAATTTTAATTTCAATTATAATATTTATTTGATGATATTATTGTAAATATATTAAATTTATTTTAAAAATTATTTTAGAATATATATATATATATATATATATTAGCCTGGAAAAGATAAAGATATATATTTAATTTAATGTTTAGCCACTCTATCCCAAAATAACCAAGGGAAATTTAAGAATCTATACTTAATTTTTAAGTTTAGAAAATGTGGCCAATTTTACAAATTTTAATTTCAATTATAATATTTATTTGATGATATTATTGTAAATATATTAAATTTATTTTAAAAATTATTTTAGAAATTTAAGAATCTGTACTTAATTTTTAAGTTTAGAAAATTTGGTCAATTTTACCAATTTTTTAATTTTAATTATAATATTTATTTGATAACATTATTGTAAATATATTAAATTTATTTAAAAAATTATTTCATTCTAAAAAAATCATAATTTTTTATATCAATAGTTATATTAAATTTAAAATAAAATAAAATAATTTTATTATACAAGAATGCAAACGAATATTCCGAATTATAATATTTGATGATATTATTTTAAATATATTAAAAATTTTGAATTTTAATTTAATTTTAAAAGAAAATAATAAATTTTTACATAAAATAGTTATACCAAACTTTCAAATAAAATAAAACAATTTTATCATATAAAAATGTGAGTAAATATTCATTTTAAATTGAATAATATTTTTTTTTTAAATCAAACAATTTGTTTTTATAAAATAGTTTACTATTAAAAAAAATTAAAAAAATAAAATAAATAATTATATAAAAATAAAAATAATTTATAATGGAAAACAAACTTTTATAATAAAATTCTCAAAATATAAACTTAATATTTTTTTTTCCAAAATTTAAACATAATTTATCCATGATATAATATATGTGAATAATAGAAGATTGTATTTATGACAACAACCTACTCTACAATAAGGGTAT
>JASDQU010736743.1:98824-113837 GCA_032191745.1 Picea mariana | reverse complement strand
TTTCAGGGCCAGCGAGCCGCTTTTGGTTCTCCGGGCCAGTGGAGTCCAAATACGGTATTTAATTCTCGGTGGAAGTTAACGCCACCTTTTCAGGTGCCTTCCACCGCCATCGTGGTCTATTTTTCTGCACATCCCCTCTCATAAGTCCTGCAATAATTCAAAATACCATTCACATTCATTAACCTTTTCCTCAAGGTCCATTTACATCACATATTCATGTTTATGTGTTTTCCATAGTTCTTGGCCAGTCTAGTTATATTTACAAGCTGGGGGAAACATGGTGTTACATCAACGGTATAGTGTGTTGAATGATCTAGGTGTTGTAGGTTTTTAGGTCTTGGTAGGACCATGCAAAGACATCTTCATATTATCTGAACAATTTAAGATAAGACTTTCTTTCCTCTTTAGATATGGTCTTGCCGAGATTCACATTCTTTGGATTTTCCGGGGTTCCGAGATTTGTAGTTTCATGTAGGGGACATGAGCTACCGGTCTTAGCGTTCTTAGGCCCCCTAAAGAGTTATTTCAGGTCAAACAAAGTTTCTATATTAGCTATCCCCTTTGGGATGGTGTGATATTTTGATTTGTCAATAGGTTGGCCTATTCAAGGATCAATTTCTATCTCTTGCTCCTAGAATACCTCATTGTCAATGGATAAATCTTTGAAATTGTCTTGGTTATTCAGGAAGTTTATGATCTGTTCATCTCCTTCAAAGACCTTCCAATTAGAGATATTGTTAGGCATCGATGGTTTGTAGAGTAGTTCCATAGTGAAACGAGAGGCTTCATAGTCCTCTAAAGGTGACAACCTCGAAGCTGCTGTGGCCAGGGAATCAACAAGGATGTTCTTCGCTCTAGGGATCGTGGTGATATTGAAAGCATCAAAATGCTCCATTAACCTATACACATCCTAATGATAATTATTCAGGTGCGGGGAATTGCAATGTATAGTATTCCTTACTTGTCTAATGATAATATTTGAGTCCCTGAAAACTTTCAATTCTTTGACGTTCAAGTCTATGGCTTTCTTTAACCCTTGTACTAGAGCTTCATGCTCGTCGATGTTATTGGTGCATTCAAATTCTAGTCTACAGGATAGGAAATAAAGTTTAACTTTTGGATCAATGAGGATGCACCCTGCCCCCAATCCCTCCTGCGATTTAGATCCATCAAATTATATGGTCCAAATTTGTGAACGAAAATCACCCTCTTCTTCCTGCTTATTTATTTTTAGTTTTCCTATCTCTTGTTCCGTAACTTCTAACGCAGGGTATTGGCATAGGAGGGTGTCTTCTATCGGTATCGACTATTTCTATTGAAAAACCATTTCAAAGTTTTGAGTGAGGGGGACATCAGATAAGAGAGGGGAAAATTTTCTGAAGTGGGAATCCCAGGAATAATTTTCCAGCAAAGGGAAATGTGTAGACGAGGGTTCATTCAAGGTTTCTAGATCACTGAACATATGTTTCAAATATATCTCCCTATGGATTCTTATCATATTCTTGTATCCCTTTAGTGGTAGCCAAAGGTGTGCCCAGTCTGTGCTAAAGTACCCATTTAACTTCTCAGACCAATCTCGACTTAGTAATAACCCATAGGCCTCTAGGATGTCTACCACGATATTGTCAATCACTTGTACAATTTTAGGATGTGTTGCTATTCTGATCATTACATCCCTGAGTTCCCCCATGAGTTTGACCTGGGTTCTGTCTAGTTGTATCATGTGTTTGTCGCTCTGTAGAGGAATGACATTTAATTTTCTGAAAATTGACAAGGGCATAACGTTGGAAGATGATCCTAAATATACCAAACAATTATGGAGGTTCCTATTGAAAACTTTGAATGTTAAGAGGAAAGGTGGGACAAAAGGCTTCCCCTTCTTATCTTCCGAACATGTATTCATAGTTGGTTTATTTACCGGGTCTGTGGAAGCTAGATTTCATTCCTAGCCATTGCTATTCGTAGGGTCTCTTACCGAGTTCAAATCCTGTAGCAGGAATTCCTTCTGCTGAGGGGCCCTTCACATGTCCATGACTGATATGTTAGCCCTTAAATTCTTCAAATCTTCAACTACATTGTAATCAAGTTTGGGCGATTCTTGGGTATGGATGCTTATAGGTTTCTTACTAGGAGAAAAAGGTGTTTTCGGGCGATCAGGGGTTGTCTTATTTCTCAAAGTTTGGGTAACAGTGATGTCTTTTGAGACAAGTGGACCTTTACTATGTGTATGCACCACTGAGACCTCGATGGGTGGTTCTTGAGACTCAACCAAGTCATTGGAAGGCATGATCAGGTCGGGATCCCATATCAACATAGTTATATCTTGTGGTGGATCAACCTCTTCTTGGTCGACAATATTCATAACTGAACTGCTCGGTTGTTCGGTCAGGGAGACATCGTCTAGAAACTGATTGGCCATCAAATTCATGGCATGCACCCATTGAGGGCAGTCTCTTTCAGAGTGGTTTTCCTGGTGATATGTACAAAAAGAATCAGATTCTACATTCCCTAGATCGATATTTAAGTTAGGTGGGGGAGGTTCAATTGCCTTGAACGATGAGTTCCTTTTAAAGAAAGGATTATAGGGCCTTTGGCCTTGGTTTCCTTCCCCTGTGTTTCTCTTCATATCTATGATCTCATTTGATAATTTCTTAACCATGCGTTGTAGATCTTCTATGTCTCCATTACCCTTGTCGAGAGTCTGTTCTGCTTGTTTCCTCGATGGTCTAGTCAAAAGGAGTTCTCTCCTGGGAGGAGGTTGAGCTTCTTTCTTAACTAAGGAAACCTGGCCTTCTTTACACCCTTTCATCTATAATTCTATCATTTTGGATTCTTCAAAATTCTCATCTAGGGTTTGGTTAGCAAACCTTTTTATGAACATGGAAATAGAAGCTGGGAGAGCGTTAGCATAAACTTCAATTTTCAATTCCTGGGTTGGCTTATCTTCGGGATGGAACTTTTTCAAGATGGTCGTGAATATTTGATTGAAGTCCTTGATCCTTTCTTTCTAACTCATGGTGGAGGTGAACAACTCGGCGATCAGAGCTCCCGTAGTAGTTTCTTCAGAAAATTTGTCTAGAAAATCTTTCTGGAACTTCATCCAGCTAGTTATAGATCCTACCGACATATTGAAGTACCACGTGGAAGCCGAATTTTCAAATTTATAGGGGAAAAGAATGCATACTACATCTTCATGTTGGTTGTTCATAAGCCTAATCACTAGTATAAATTTCTTGATATGATCTTCAGGCAATCTAGAGGTTTCAGGATCAAACTTAGGAAGCAACTTCTCTGGATGATGAGGAAGGTTATGAACTGGTCCTGGGAGGGCCAAAGTATATATGGCTAACAAAGTTTGATTGTTCAGAGGCGGGTTCCCCCTTTCATCATTATGGTCGTTGTTTCCTTCCATATCTTCAGACTCTGAGTTAAACTCCTCCTCTTTCGAAAAATTGTCCGGTTCAGAGATATCACCGACTGGCGTTTCAGGTATCAAATCAAGAGGTTCTTGGATTTCAGTGATTTCAAAATCTATTAAGTATTCTACCGAGTGTATGAAAACCTTGTCGGGAGTACTAACCACTGGTCTGCTTTGCTGTTTTCTTCGAGGGAGTATGGGAGCTAAGGAAAACACACTGATCTGTTGGGCGTAGGCTCTTGTGATTCTTTTGAATTGATTTACTTCCTCGTGAGGAAGAGTGTAAGGTATTTCAGGGTGAAAATGTTCTTCCTCGGGCTGGGGTGATTTACTCGTTTCAGGAGTACTCAACGTGTGTGGGTTATCTTGGGAATGATTATCCATGCATGTGGGTTGTTTTGAATCTATAGGCTATTTGAAATACTTCGTAGATAAAATATCCATCCATTCATTCTCAGGCCCTCCTTCTAGCGCCAATTTTGTTAATGGGCCTTAAATCCCTTGATTCAATAGTAGGAAGCAAACCCGCCACTAAGGCCCAATTAGACTCTGCAGCATTTAATAGTGGAATGGTTCTCCAGATCTTGCGATTCGACCAAATTATCGATGGGATTTATGTTTTCTTGTGAATGTTCTTCCTTTAGTTTGGGACATTCTTTTTTGTATATTTTCTCTTGGGTGGGACTGATATGAGATGTAAGTCGATATAAACGAACTTGGCAACAAAAATGGAATTACGCTTAACTAAGGGGAAGAGGTTGAACTTGGGATAACCCGCTTCTCAAGCATGCAGACAAATTTTTTATACCACAGGCCTAGTACTAATACATTAACCATGTGAGTGTCCAATTACTACCTGAGATACTAACTACCAGAAAGAAAACACATATGCAATGAGATAATGGCAAGAAAAATAATTAATCTACTAGAACCATTCATCACATAATAACACAACAATTCATCTTCACCATTAAAGCAAATAACAACAAAACATTGCACCAAATAACTTTACAACAAAATTAATTTCTCTTACTCATTACAACATCATTCATGAAACAGGATAGGAAATAGTTCTTTTCCATGTCCAATCACACATGCAATTGATGAAAATAACTTGTCTTTGGTCTAAAAGGACTTCTCAATTCAAAGAAGCTTCAAAATAATTCTTAACAGCTAGAAAGAAAGAGTTCTTTCCACAACCCTCAACCCCTAACTAATTGGTTGATGTCTTTATTTATAATCTAAAGTTCAACTGAAAACAACGACTAAGTGCAGTTTAAGCAAAGAAAAATACGCCATGTGGTGTCATCTTCTAATAGTTTCTTTAACAATCAAATCAATTTAGTTCTTTGAAAGGATGAATTTTCTCGTACTCATACCAACTAATAAACAACTCTTCGCAGGTTTGGGCCCATGGGAACTTGTGCTGCTCCATCAGAGGGATGTAGAATCCTCTGATCTCCACCGCATGCGCTTGACTCTTCACTAGACTGGTGTTTAAATGTTGCAGCATGGTTTGAGCCTTCATCGAATGTTCCATAAATCTTTTCACTTGTCTTGGCGACATATCGGTCACCTTGGCTAGCTCTTCGGCCCATAGTGAATACTACTTGGCATGTGATCTGATTATGTCGCATAAGTGGATGAAGTTGTCGGGGTCACCCAACTAGGGGAGTCCTATATCCTTCATTACTTCGTTGATATTACCCCAATGCTTCTCGTATTATTCCCATTGCTTTTGAATTTCCCTGTGTGGTTCCTGGGACATCTTAGCCCAATATTCAACCGATCGCTTCATATGATCAAGACTGCTTTTTCCCAACACTCGAATGTCGTGTTCTTCTTTCTCTCGGCCCTGCTAGACTGCATCGATGTATTCGAGCCTTTCTATGGATTGTTGTTCCCTTTCATGTCATCGATCCACATCCTTGCAAGTTGCGAGTGCCATGACAGTGTCTTCCTGGAGCTCGACTATCTTCACCGTGAACAAGTGTCACTCGTGTGTGAACTTGTTGTAAGCCACTTCAAACGCACTTATCAGATAAACTACGGTATGAGTGGTGCCCTTATAGTATTCATCCAAGTGGCGCTAATTTTATAGTTCCTTCAGGGCGATGACCAACTCTTTTTCATCCCGTTTAGCTCTATCCAGGGTGGCATCTGAAATCTCCATCCCTGCGCTGATGGGATCGGATGTTCTGGCATTTTCTGTGTTTATCAAATCCTCCTCTGTGGTGATGAGGATGGAGAGATCCAACGTGATTCTCCTTTGCTTCATTGTTCTTTGGAATATGGCCCTCTTCTTTCGATCATAGGAGATCGCATAGATGTTGGCCACGTCATCCACTGGTTTGAGAATCTGTTGATCACCCCATGTGAGTGTGTTTCCTAGATTTCCAGTGGTGTATAATTTTTCCAGAATGTGTTCTTGAACTTTCTCGTTATACTCTAAGGGCTCGGCCTCTGCCTGTTGCTTATCAAGGATCTGAGTATCAAGAGAAAAAGAGACGTCGGAAAAATACCTGATACTCACTTTCTCGTGGGCAGTCGAATCGTCAACTTCCTTTTGTGGGGATTCTCCTTTTGGATCGTCCGGTTCTGACTTACCCTTTGCGTCGTCGGCTCGGGTCTTCGGTGCTTCGGGGTTCTTTGTGTTGGGAACATTTTCAGTCTCTTTTTCCTTTCGTGGGATTTCCTGGATCTGGACCTCATGATCAAGAAAAGCATCCTTCTCAGGGCCCTTTTCTTCTTGGATATGCATAGGGGTCCCAAGAGATGTCTCCGGGCTCTCATCATCGCTATATATATTTATAAATTCACTCAAAGGATTAGGCACACCTGCTTCAACTGATACTTGGCCCGCCTATGGTTGAATCGTCACACCTGCTGGCAATCCGATCGATGGCCTTGTGGAATCAGGGTTATTAGACCCATTTTTATTACTAGGGTTTATGGAATCAGGGTCGCTTGCCCCCACTGGGCTTTCTTCTAGGTTTTTTGTCGAAATATTTGGCACTATGATGAGATCCAGGTTATCCTACATCCACTTCATTAACAGTTGGGCCCATTGATACATGAGCTCCCCCATCCCCTGTATATGTTGAACTTTGGAGAAATTCCCAGTTTGTATCTGAGATACCTGGGGAGATCCCACCGCTACGACTGATATCATTTCTTCCCTTGTCTTGATGGTATCTTGAACTATTTGTTCCAGCATTGTTGCTTGGTCATCCCAACTCATAGCCTTGAATCTGGTTGCCTTGGGGTTAGCCATCCTCACCATCACCTTTTCCCAGTCTTGAGCATTTTCGGTGAGTATTTCATCTTCAAACCGGTCATGGGCATATGGCCAGAAAGATGATACCTGCTACGTGTGCTTCAGGACCAATCCCTTGGGGTCATGCTTGTGAAAGAGGCTAGTCTATAATCAAAACTCCAATTGTCTTATCCCTTCTTTCTTGGCTTGCGCGGTGTCCTTCACCATGTAGAAACCAATATGGAACCCATAGGGTATGAAGGCCCACTTCTTATCCTTTACCAAAGTAGAATTGTAACCTTGTAGGATGCTCTGATAACATATTTCTCCTACTATTAGTCGATCAGGGACATATAGAGGTAGTAGATGGGGTGCTATGGTGGCATCGAAAACCCTAATGTAGGTATCACGCTCATCTAGATACCAGTGGCCCACCTTCGATATAATATTTTTGGCTGCGTCTGACAACCTTGGGCATTCTTTCTTGAACAACAACAGATGAATATGTGTGATAAACTGGTCCCAGATGAGAGGGTAGGATTTATTGTACCTGTTCTCCCACAAGATACAAAAATAAACATGGACTAGGATATCTGAGGTATGCCAGCTTAAGTTCATTCCAGCGAAATCATTTCTGGCGCAGACGACGTCTAGAAGATAAGATGCCATGTAAAAGGATGAGGTTTCTCCTTCTTTTGACGTCTGATCTTGTTGGATGCAAGTGCTCAGCTATTTGGATATGATTGCACCCCAGTTAAAACCTATTCCAAAAATGGCTACGGTATATGCTAGAGGCATCCAAGCTTTTGAAAACCTAGAGCAGTCTTTTTCCCGATGCAATCTGCAGAGGAGAGCCATTAGATAGATGTAAGCCTCTCTAAGGTTGGTCATTGGGTACCAGCCAGAGGTCTGGTTGGTGAAATTTTTATCCTCTCTCCACCAAGAATCCGTTGCCTTACTGGTATCGTTCTTCTCATAGAAGCTCAAAACAAAATCATTATTCAACTGATCTTTCGACTCTCTGAGTTTGTAATAATTTTTCACTTCTAATGGAAGGAAAAAACCGACACACCTGCCATTGTCGTCATTAATCAAAAATTTTTGTGTGTCAGTGTGATCAATAAGCCATTTCAGGAGTTCAATGCAAGGAAATACCAAAGTCCTGCTTGCCACCATGTGTAGATACACCTTTCAGACATTCAGGAGGACTTCATCGTTGAGTCTTCTCGTATCAGGATCGTTGTGCAGAGTATATTCAAGGAGTTATTCCTGCTTAATATTCTTGAAAAGTTCTTCCCAACGTGGGAATACTGTCTTGGCCCTAATGTTCTCCTCTGTGTCTCCAAAGGCCCGGGGTTGATCAAAATATTTCTTGGTGCCGGTTTTGATGACGGGCACCGGTTTTGGAGAGAATTCCAATTGTCTCGCCACCTCTAGTTCCTATAGCTTTGGAGCTCTCGGATATTTCTTGGTGGTGGGTTTCTTCAGAGGCATCGTTCCTGCAACCAGAAACAATATTTAGGAAGGTGTGCAAGGTGACATTGGATAAAGCGTATGAAACGAAGAATAAAACATTCATAGATCGGTACATACCTGTAATGCTTGCTAAACTATTCTCTTTATACTCACTGGACCTTGGAAGTTATCCCTGGATTGCTCGTTTCGCTCATTTGGATGATCCATATTCCTTCGTGCACATAATAACCATGTTTTCAATGACATAGAGAATATAATGGGAGAGATCCTACTAGCCATATCAACCAGTTAATATGAGTAATGGGTGAAATTAAAAACAATTTACTGCTGAAACTTTGCAAATAAATTCTACGTGGGTTGATGACGGAGGTGCGGGGGGGGGGGAAATGCATTGTATTGGCAGGTTCCAACGGTCCTTTGATTCGTGCATGAATTAGAAATTAGTGCGAGATTATGGAATTAATTAACCTTTAAATGTGTCGTATCTAGCATATCTCAGAGCCAAAACATCCCATCGCGTCGTCTTTTTAGTGGGTAGATCGAGAATCAGTGGTATCCTTATGCATGTTTCCATCGGTATCCTCCTGAGAAAACTTCTGACGTCGATTGTCTCCATCTTATGGTATCAAGGTTGTGCTGATGAATTGGGATACCAGGCACTAATGGTTGGGAACTTAACTTATGGGTAACGGTCGGACTCGAGGCTTATTAAATAAAACCTAGAACTCAACTTGTGGGTAAGGGTTGCATTCGGGACTTCGTTTACGTCGATCACACTAAATTGAGCTAGATATTGCGACTGTCGATGCCGGGTGAGTATCAGGGATTGGTGTTCAAAAATCAATGCGTAGTTTCTTCGAGGTTTATCGTCCTTTGAAACTCCCAATGCCAAAAACGTCTCGGAGGTCGGTGATTATTATTTCATTTTTTGTTCAATGCTTATTCTTTAAACTTTCTCTGATGCTGAATTAATCAGTCATCGACGATATTCTTGGTGGTGCCCGACGCAAAAGAAATTTTGCATCTGTCGATGCCGACGACGATCGGGGTTCGACAAATTTGATTCTCTCTAGCATTTTTGTTCACGCTCAATCCTTCCCGATGCCGAAATCCTTAAGCACATCCAAGAGAAATTTGACTGTCATTTCTCTAATTTAAATATTCGTCTTTTAAGTTAATGATTTTCACATGTCCAAGCAAGCTTTTAAAGACTTAATGAGAAACAAAAGAGATAAGCAAATGACACATTTTTCATATCAGACAATGCCAAAAGATCAAGTGGTACCCAAAAAGTGAGATTTTACGTAGACTCTTAGGGTTGGTTGAGTGCTCAACAGTTCCTTGGAATTGTGATTCTCAGGGCTAGAAAATTCAAGCCGCTTGTGATGATGAAGAAAAGTAGATTCTTGAGGTGCATATTTACCCTTGAGGGGTGAGGTATATCTCTGAGCTAAGGTGGTTTTTCTTAGTTTCCTTTTTGGCTCAGAGACTATTGTGTCCTTCTCAGGATTAGGATGAGCCTTTGTGGCTTTGATGTGCTCAGATTTGGATCTTTTGAGTCCTTTTCTAGGAGCCAGTATTTATTTTGTGAAGTTTACTCAGTGGAGTCGCCAGATGAAAGATCTGATCTGAATGTGTCTGATATGAAAGGTCTGAATGTGTCTGATCTTTTTTCACCATCAAAGGTCATATCTGATCATTGTCGTTCTCCTAGGGAAAGATATTTCATTACTTCGTTCCCCAACAACGACGCTAGAATATGTTGGTCCTAAAGTCTGCACCTAACTGCTAAAGGGAATACCTAAGCCACCTCAATTTTATAATGATTGGTTTTTTTTGATAAGTTGGTTTTGTTGGTCAACTTAAGGATAGGTTTTCAAATATGGTAATCTGGTTGGATAGGCCACATAGTGTAAAAGTAGGTTCTCTTTTGCTAACGGTATGGATATTAATGGGCAGTTGAGGATATGAAAAGACGAACAGTGGAAACAACAACAAGCAACACAATGAATCACTTGCTATGTGAGAATAAATAATTAAAATAATATCTTAAGACTTAGAAAAATATCTAGATGAAAATCATTCAACAGGTTTCCAAATAGTAGATCTTTCGCTAAACAATAGTTGTATAACAAGTTGCATAATCAACAAAAAGATGAACTAAAACAATGGATGAAAGAATAAGGAAATGTACATTGCACACATCACAAAATTTGCATTTAAGACAAGCTTAAACACATACATATTTAAGTAAGAGAACACAACTGTCATCAACATATATTCACTAGATAGAGAACTTTACAATCATCTGAGCAGGTCCATCCCTTCTGCCGCTTCTATTTTTTCTCCAAAAACTGAACCCCTAAAACATAAAAAAAATTGCATATTTATCAAAAATGCAGAGGCCCTCGACCAGTCTGGAACTGGGGCTTAACTGAACCACATATGTCGTTAAACAACTTATTAACTTCACTAAACACTAGCTGTAGTATCTTAATGTATACTTCAAGCCTGAATTAAATAAAAAGGAGTGGTTCTCATCACACACAAAAAGACCATTGATTATGCCTTAATCTAAAAGACTCATGTAATTAAATAACTGAAAACTGCTACTGGAAATAAAATAGGACTGATGCATGCAATGTAATGAACTGGAATTTGACAGAAAAAGACTAGGAGCGATAGAACTGAGTTCCACATTGAGCACTAACATGCACATTGTTTGAGGCCATTGGAGATAACTGAATATGTTGGCAGTGTTTTCCCCACTTATCTCCTGGAGGCCAGGAAGCAAGTTATCTGGCGCTGTTCTGGAGTCTGGATGCGTAGTTTCCCCATTCCTGGTTTGGTTCCCCTTTTTAAGCATTTCAAATGTGCCATAAATATGGGTGGCCCACTTTGGAAATACGACGTTCAAGGGATTCAAAGTGGAGAGTATACATAACCCCCAGAGGACAAAACCCTCAGAGTCATTAACCAACATTAATCACTTATTAACCTGATATTACTTTATACTTCATCATTTTGGGACCTCGGGACTCCGACTCTTCAGGGTTTGGGAGTTCTTTACTGTTGAGTGGGAAAACTCATGGAGGACGATCTCCCATAGTGACATGGTGGCTTGAATTCATATAGCTGACGTGTCATGGAAGGAAGGGTGACACGTGTCACTTGAAATAGTACAGATGAATTCCCAGATGTGCTTAAAATGAGTGCCACGTGTCTCAACTGATGAATGTCATGTGTCAGTGCTAGAAGAGTGCCACTTGTCTCAAATGATGAATGCCATGTGTCAACATTGATGAGTGCTACATGTCTCCGGCTCTTTGGGGTTCAGATTTCTTGAATGCAAACGTTGCATAGCCCTCAGAGGACAGAACTCCAGGATTAGCTGAGTGACGTGGCACTTCGAGACGTGGTAGTCCGGAGGCTTCAACACTTTGAGGCTCTAGCATTTCGGCATTCAGGAGCTTTTGTGTGCTAAGTTTGAAGGTCTCTCGGAGGGCTCGTCTCGCGAAGTGATGTAGCGGTTCTAGTCTCCGGTGCTTCGGGGCTTCGATGATCTGCGCTTGTTCTTAAGTAAAACCTCCTGGATGGTTGATCCTCCGGATTTGATGTGGCATCATTTCAGGAGCTCTGTTGCTCAGAGGCTTCGACACTTCAACGTCTGGGCACTTCAAAAGATTTGAACCAATGGCAAGTTCAGACGCTTGAGAGCCATTGATATGCATCGATTGTTGGATCTCCACCATTGAAGATTTGACCTGTCTGTTTGGCTTAAATTCTAAGCCCGAAATGGACTGCTTTGAATTGCTACATTTTTCTGCGGAAGATTACTAAGCATACAAAGGACTTGGTGGACCTGGATGTCTCCTGTGCACACAAAAGACTAGGTGGACCTACTGCATGCTCAATTAGTGGAAAATATGATGACAAGTATTTCAAAATCAAACTAGAACATGAAATCACCCTTCAAGAAAGAAAAAATATGGTGCAAAATAAGTAAAGATGAGTAGGGGCCATGAAGCTGATTGATTAAATAATGGAGAATAAGATAAGAAAGAAGCCACAAAACTCAAAGTTGATGGATGTATAGGGTAAAGGAGGGAAAAGGGCAGCAGTGCAGACCTAGGTTACAATAAGGCCTAAGCCCCTGGATCCCCTAACTAATGGGTGGAACCATGTTGATCCTATTGATGTTGATTCTCTTGCTATAGGTTAGGGAAGGCCTCAAATGACCATGACCAACTTCCTCCTTTGGACAACATAGTCAGTGAATAGAAATTACTTACCCACACGTATTCCCTTTATCTTTATGACTATGATTTTTTTTATAGGGTGTGTTGGCATAAGCCAATCCTCCCCTTTTAATGTAGTTTCTTGTGACATTGGCTATGGAATAAGGTGTTTTGACCTTTTCCAACCTTAGGATTGATTTATACTTTTGCTTGTAGAGGCTACATTGATAGCTCACCTTTTTTAACTAAAAGTTGTAGAAATTTCCTATTAATCGACTTTAAAGGAAGCTATATTTAAAAAAATAAAAATATATCAAACTCTTCACTTTCACAAACACGGCCATTGTAAAAACTTCTCTGACTTTGATGTAATGTGTAAATGGGAAAAAACTTTTATTTAACTCCACTACAAAGCCTAAATTGAAAACTTATTGTAACTCTGAACACTATAAAACACAAATGGAAATTTTTATTTTGTTATGACATCTATTAACTCTGAACACATTGTAACTCTTTTGATATAAAATCTTAAGATTGACAAAAGTTAACTATCTTGACTTATTTAAGTCAACGAAAATTGTCATAACAACTTATATGGCTTATGTAACATCTATGGGTAATGTTATCTCGAATAACAATGCAATGCCATTTCTATTATTCCAATAAAACATTGAAAATGAGAGTCATGAAAATATTAAAGGAAAAAAGGGAAACTCTAGTGGTCTTTTAATGGCTTTCTTAAGGAATGTGCCAAAATTTGCAAAAGTTTAGCCTGTCTATTAAAAAATAGCAAGGGAAAGTTAAGGATATACTCTTAACGTTTAGCCACTTTATTAAAAAAATAACTATGGGAAATTTAAGATTCTATATATATATTTTTAAATTAGCCCCGGAAAATTAATTTAATTTAATATTTAGCCACTTTATCAAAAAAAATAAAAAAAATAGGGAAATTTAAGAATCTATGCTTAATTTTTAAGTTTAGAAAATGTGGCCAATTTTACAAATTTTTAATTTTAATTATAATATTTATTTGATGATATTATTGTAAATATATTAAATTTATTTTAAGAATTATTTTAGAAATTTAAGAATATGTACTTAATTTTTAAGTTTAGAAAATTTGGCCAATTTTACCAATTTTTTTATTTTAATTATAATATTTATTTAATAATATTATTGTAAATATATTAAATTTATTTAAAAAATTATTTAATTCTAAAAAAATCATAATTTTTTTTATATCAAATAATTATATTAAATTAAAATTAAAATAAAATAATTTTATCAAACGAATATTCTCAATTATAATATTTGATGATATTATTTTAAATATATTAAAAATTTTAAATTTTAATTTAATTTTAAAAGAAAATAATAAATTTTTACATAAAATAGTTATACCAAACTTTCAAATAAAATAAAACAATTTTATCATATAAAAATGTGAGTAAATATTCATTTTAAATTGAATAATATATTTTTTTTAAATAAAAAAATTATTTTTATAAAATAGTTTATAAAAAAAAAATAATAATTATATAAAAATAAAAATAATTTATAATAAAAAACAAACTTTTATAATAAAATTCCTCAAAATATAAACCTAATTTTTTTTTCCCAAAATTTAAACATAATTTATCCATGATATAATATATGTGAATAATAGAAGATTGTGTTTATGACAACAACCTACTCTACAATAAATGTATAATATATATGAGTAATAGAAGATTGTGTTTATGACAACAACCTACTCTATAATAAAGGTATTTAACCTACATACTCCACCTAATTTATCAAATTACATTTTGATGGAATTTGAATACAAGTGCCGCCCATGCTTTTTTTTTTTTCCTTTTTTTTTTCCACGAGAAATTATCTCGATATATATTAGAGATATATATCATTTACATTTACTGTATCCAGTCTAGCACAACAGCCATTACAAATTTCGTCCCGGAGACCCAGCAGGGTTTGACCTCGAGACCTCCTCCCAACACTTGGAGGAAGGTCCTGTCTTTACCAATCGCGCTGGACTCGCGGGACAATGCCACCCATGCTTGTTATATTTAAAACATTAGTTGCCACATCAAATTCATGAACCAAACCAACACTTTATGAGATGTTCCAAAAGAATTAACCTTGAAAAACTAAGTTTTATTTAGTAATTGAACTTATTTCAAATATCAAGGTTTAACACCCTAGTTTTATCCTCAAATTAGAAATGTATAATTTTATGTGTGATGAATGGTAAAGGGTTAAGCGATGTAATATGTAAATATTGTATATTGAAAACAATAAAAATGAAATATACTGTCAATTGTAGACGAATAAGGACCATATTTATTGGGGGCTATGATTCCACAAGAGAGGGGGCTTAAGGGAAGCTTGAGAGGATTCCACATCCATAAGAAGCCCATGCCATTTTCTTAATTCAAGTTGTCATTAACCATTGAATCCCCCCCTTTGACTTATTTAAACCAATCATTGAATATATGTGTGTGGTTGATGGGGGAGTCATATCACCTAGTTATTGAAGCATGGGATAAGTACACTAATGATGGGAATTGTATCATTGAATGCATGTAAAAGGTAGGTGAGAGAGTTAGCTCACCTAGTTAT
>JASDQU010736743.1:71216-98804 GCA_032191745.1 Picea mariana | reverse complement strand
TGAACTTATTTCAAATATCAAGGTTTAACACCCTAGTTTTATCCTCAAATTAGAAATGTATAATTTTATGTGTGATGAATGGTAAAGGGTTAAGCGATGTAATATGTAAATATTGTATATTGAAAACAATAAAAATGAAATATACTGTCAATTGTAGACGAATAAGGACCATATTTATTGGGGGCTATGATTCCACAAGAGAGGGGGCTTAAGGGAAGCTTGAGAGGATTCCACATCCATAAGAAGCCCATGCCATTTTCTTAATTCAAGTTGTCATTAACCATTGAATCCCCCCCTTTGACTTATTTAAACCAATCATTGAATATATGTGTGTGGTTGATGGGGGAGTCATATCACCTAGTTATTGAAGCATGGGATAAGTACACTAATGATGGGAATTGTATCATTGAATGCATGTAAAAGGTAGGTGAGAGAGTTAGCTCACCTAGTTATGACAGTATGGGTTGAGTACAATCATTTTTTGAAAGTGTGAAAGTCAAGCAAGCAAAGGAGAAAAGGGAGAAAAATTTAGTTTAGAGGGGAGCTGATTTTTTAGAACAACAAAAAAAGAGAGAGGAAAAATAGCGGTTTGTTGCTGAAGAGAAGAAGAAACCATATTGTGTGTGAAAACAACTTGTTGGAGCTATGATTTGTGTTGAGAATTAGGTTGTTATGCATAATATGATATTTCTATGAGAAATTACCCAATAACATGGGTAAATGCTACTATGAAAACTCCTGTTACAATTGGATTTCTTGGAGCCCCTAGCTGAGAGATTCTTGGTTGGTTTGTGTTGGATCTCTAGAGGGGATTGTGACATAGAGAAGGAAATATCATCTGTTGGGTTGTGTAGGCTAATGGAAAAGAGAGGCTGGTAGTTGGAATTGTCGTAGAAGTCACGTCGCTATAAAAATAGTGAGTATTGAGTTGTTTGTGTGGACTATAAACACCCATAGGAGCCTTCCCATCCTTATGGAATTGTATCCCAAACTCGAGGATGACCTACTATTGATTTGGGTGGAACATCTGATGTCGACATCCAATTATATAAATATTGATAAAGATAAGTGTTCTAGTCACTATTTTTAATCATTGTCTAATTGTTGCATTTTATTTTCTGTTTATGTACGTGGAAATGTTGTTGTTTACATTCATGAAGTTAAAATAATCAATGGTTGCATGAACATTTTTATTACATTGCGTGCATTCATCTTTAAATGGTATCAGAGTTAGAAAAAAGACATTTTGGTTAGTAATGTTCCCAACAAGGGAGTTGGGTATGTTATAATATGGTATCAAAGCGAATGCTTCAACACCGAACCCATATGGGTTAAACACCAACAAAAATTTCACAAATTAACTATTGAAAAGTGTAAATCGTGTTGAATTTGGGGGAAAATATGAAATTGGACAAAATCCCAATTTTTGGGAGAAATTTTGAGTTAAATTTCACTCAGGAATTTTGAATTAACAAATACTAGCGTCGATTTGATGGGTGTGGGGTTGAAATCACTCATGAGAAGCTAAGTTCAAAACTTTCATGGAATCCCTGTGTAAAATTCCATTTGAAAATTACATAAACACTTTAGCTTCCTGATCACATTTGATCTTGGAATCAACGGTCCCAATTCATCCTAGATTTTGATAAAAAATTCCAAGTTAAATGAGTTCGTCAATGTCACAAATTTGAGTTCATCGATTTTATTTTTATTTTAAGTTTGGCGATGTGAAGAAAAATTATAGTTCATTGAAGAATATTTTAAGTTTGGTGTTGAGAAGGATTTTTAAGTTGAGTGATGTGAAGAAAATTTTGAGTTTGCCGAAAATAACATTTAAGTTTAGTGATGTGAAGAAAGTTTATGTTCATTGAAAAGTAATTTTTAAGTTCGATGATGTGAAGAAATTTTGAGTTCATTGAAAAATAATTTTTAAGTTGGCGATGTGAAGAAAATTTGATTTCACCAAAAAATACTTTTTAAGTTCGACGATGTGAATAAATTTTGAGTTCACTAAAAAATAGTTTAAAGTTATTTGGCTTGTTCACTTTGTTGTTTTTTGAAGTGTGTTTTGTGGTTCATTGAAGTGAATTTTGTAGTCTGTTGAAGTGCATTCTATAGGTTGCCAAAGGAAATTTTTTAGTATGGTGAGGTGGAGAAATTGTAGTTTTCCAAAGAATATTTTGAAGTTCGATGATGAAAGACAAATGTTTCTCTTCGCAAAAAGAACAATTTTTTTGGATTGTCAAAAGAAAAAAAAAAATCATTCCACCTAAAGAACAAATTTTGGGGTTCGCCAAAAGAAAAAAAAAAATTGAAGTTTGTTGAAGGGAAATTTTGGAATTTCCTTGAGAGGCAAATTTTGAATACTGTTGAAGACCCAATTTTTGAAGTTCGCTAAGAGATGAATTTTTAGGTTCACCGATAGTTTGATTGGCAATGAAAAGAAAAGGAGGAAATTGACATGGTCGAGTCAGGGGATAATAGGTGGACATAATGACGCAACACCCCCACCTCAATAGGGATCTGCTGACCTCCTAGCATTTGGATCTTCACTCTCCTTGAGCCGAAGCGACTCCCTTAGTTCCCATTGGAACCTTCAAAACATACGACCACAGGTCCTCCTAAAAAAACCCCACCTGCACGAATCCAGTACCAGGAGTGAGTCTTCTCTCCCACATGACCACGACGCTACGACCGCGGGTCACACAGCAAGAAATTTCGCAAGTTGCAGTTTCTGGAGTGATGGTGTAATCACGATCCCAACGCTTCGCATCCATGAAATCCCGAAACCCGATATGGGCCTTTGCCCAAGACCAGATCTGACAGTCCTGTTCTCTCCTCTCGATCGACGATCATTATCACGTCGTGACTTCACGTTTCACGAGGTTAGGGTTGTTTTGTAACACAACCCAAATGCTCCGACTCCCGACTGTCAAAATCTAGCTAGGCCATATCTATGGTCTAGGTCCTCCACTGACCAACAATCCCGATTGAATCGACGATCCACCATTCGCTCTTTTAGGATGGTCTTCACCTCTATTCTCCCAATAGTCAAAACCACGATTTCTGCTTCTCAGATCTATGGTTCGGAGTGTCCCATGATCTAACAGTTCAGATTGTGTTGATAACTCACGTATCATGGTTTTGCAACTCAAGACTTCCAAGTTACAAACCTCTTCGCCCTTCGATCCTCGAAACATCGAGACCTAAAGTTAGGAGATCAACAACTCTTATTGACCCGGATCCAATGGATGTTGTTCCTCCTGGATTGTGCATGTTGAAAAGGCTATCTGCCTTAATTCCTCCACTGATCCACTAAATCTAACGACCCACAATGAATCGACAGTTCTCGATCTGGGAACTTCAACCGTCTGTTTCATGTTGCAATGAATTCAATCCAAAAGACTTGGCATCAAATCCTCTAGGATCAACCTCTATGAGGTGACTTCAACCTTCGCCTTTCCTCCGAATCCCTCGAAGTCTCTATCCTTCTTGAGCTTGATTTCTGCTGCAAACTCAAGGATTCCAAGGAATTCTTGTGCGCACTCCTTGCAACATTCACAACAACCTCTGGTTATTGAACTTGATGCTCTACGCACTCCTTGCGATAGAGTTCTTCAACCTCACACTTGGGTTTGTAAAGTCTGAAAATTCGCCCAGCCTGCACACACCTTGCACAAATCTGTGGGTATAAGAACAACTCTTTTCCTCCTGATCTTTTCTAAGGTGAAACTTACAAAACTTGTCATGCACTCCTTGTAGACCTTCGTTGCAACCTCTTGTAGTATTTCTCAAGAAAAGAAACAATTGAAGCTTATACTTCTCATCCTCTCACAGACTTCATACATTCAACATGAAATCAAGGGAATTCATAGCATTGAAATAAAATGTATAACAGAGACTGAAATCAACTGTACACATACCATTCAACAGATGTAAACAGAATTCATAAAACAACATGAAATTGGATCAAAGATTCTTTATATTAATCCAAGTGTATCTGTACATTGGTTCAATAGAAAAGCTATATGCTCATACCAATTCTAGAATCTCTGTTCTTCTCCTCGGCTCTACAACTCTAATTATTCTTCTTCTTTCTAATGAGAATTATTACAATACAATACATACGACGAGTTTTTCTTGAGTTTTCCCTCTCTCCTTCCTAAGCTATATTATCATAATTGAAAGCTACAACTACCTTACATTCATTACAATAAATGCCTCCTTAAATGACAGATGAGAGCAACTGCTCAAGATCTGTATTACAATTCAAAACATAAATGTGGGCGCATCCAATTTAAGATATTACATAAATGTTTTAAAATTTCAAATTCAAAACGTTCTCAAAATACGTGTTGGTTCATTTCTAGTTGTCTTCCTCTTGCACACGCTTACGATGCTCCTGCATCATACTCCCTTGGCTGAAAAAATAATTCATGGACTCCTGTCCATGAGATCTTGCACTATCTGTTCATGTTTCTGGATCTCCGCTTCGCTTTCCCAACTAGCATCTTCAATCGGGTGTCCCTTCCATTTTATCAAATACTCAAAATATTTCTTCCTTTGGGTCTTATAGCTAACTCTCTGATCAATTATCCTTTCCATCTGGGGATTTTCAGCTATAGGTAGTTGTTTAACCCATTGAATTTATTTCTGATTCTATGCTCCGTATGGTTCATCTACTCTGTAAGGGTACATATATGCTATGTTGAATATGGGTGTTATGCCCACACCATCTGGCAATTCGATCTCATAAGCATTTTCTTCAAATTTCCTCAAAATCTTACACGACCCTATCTTTTTCATCTTCAATTTATTATGCGTTCCCCTTGGGAACCTTTCTTTTCTCAGATGCACTAAACTAAATCTCCCACTTCAAATTGAAGCTCTCTTCTATGTTGATCTATTCTATGCTTGTATTCCTGGTTAGAATTATTTAACCACTCTCTGATTTTGCTGTGGAGCTCTTGCATCTCTGCTACAAAGTCTTCCGCTCCAGCTCTTCTGAACTCATTCTTCTCTAAGACCCTCAACTCAGATACTCCCCTTGGCTACATTCCATACATTATCTAGAATGGACTTTGTCATGTGCTCCTATTCGGTGAGTCATTATATGCAAATTCCACTTGTGGCAGAATCTGATCCCACTATGTATGGTGTTCAGTTACCAAAGTTCTCAACAAGTCCCCCAAACTTTGATTTACTACCTCAGTCTGTCCATCCATCTGAGGATGATATGATGAGCTAAAAGACAAATTTGTCCCCATATTTTTCCATAGCGTCCTCCATAAATGACCAACACTTTTGGTATCCTGGTCTAAAACAATACTCTTGGGTAAGCCATGAAGTCGAACAACTTCTTTGAAAAACAGGTTTGCAATGTGAGTTGCATCACTAGCTTTCTGACATGGAATGAAATGTGCTATTTTTGAAAATCGATCAACTACCACGAATATGGAATCACAACCCCTTTGTGTCCTTGGCACTCCTAAGACAAAATCCATTCTTACCACATCCCACGACCTCTCTGGTACCGACAATGGTTGATATAATCCTATATTTTATCTTTTCCCCTTTGTGCGTTGGAAAATTCTACATTTGCTGACAAACTTCTTCACATATGTCCTCATCCCTGGCCAATAATATAAACTGTTCGGTTGCACAAATGTTTTGTCATGGCCAAAATTTCCAGCCAATCCTCCACTATGCTTTTCTTTCAAAAGGTTTTATCTCATAGAATCCTTCAGGATACACAACTAGTTTCCTTTGAATAACAGTCCATCCTAAATAAAGTATTCAATCCATTGGATTCTGTCTCTTAAAACATGATTCTCACATGCTTCATAAGAATCTTTAAAATCTGAATCATCTCTGTACATTTCCTTAAGGTTTTCAAAACCTAAGGTCTTCACACGAAACTCCTGCAGAATCAAACATTTCCTGCTCAATATATCAACAACCTTGTTAGCATTTCCAGAAATGTGCTTTATAACAAAAGTAATTTTTTGCATAAATTCAACCCATTTTGCATGTTTCTGGTTCAATTTCTCTTGTTTGGTTATGAATTGTAAGGCATGATTGCCTCTATACAAAACAAACTCTTTCGAAACCAAGTAATGTCTCCATTTCTTCAACACTTGTATGATTGCATAAAATTCTTTATCATACGTGGAATAATTCTTCTTTGCATCATTCAGCTTCTCACTGAAGTATGCCATCGACCTATTGTCTTGACTCAAGACTTCTCCAATCGCAAATCCACTTGCGTCACATCTCACTTGAAATGTCTTACTAAAATCTGGCAGAACCATAATTGGTTGTCTGATTATCTTCTCTTTCAACAACTTGAAACTTTTCTCTTCTTCCTCTATCCAATGAAAATATTTATGTCTTTTCTTGATTGTGTCCATCATTGGTGCACTAATCCCACTAAAATTTCTAATGAACTTCCTGTAAAAATTGGCTAGTCCATGGAATCTTCTGACTTCAAATATATTCCTTGGTGATGGCCATTATTTGATCTCTTTTACCTTTTCAGGATCCATCTTCAACTCATTCGAAGAGACCACAAAACCCAAATAAATGAGTTCTTTCTTCATGAAAGACGACTTCTTCAAATTTATCAGCAACTTCTCTTGTTGAGACCTTATCATACCTAGAGTTAGGTGTCTCAAGTGTTCTTCCTCAGTCTTACTAAAGATCAATATATCATCAAGATACACAATTACAAATTTTCCAATGAAATCTTTCAAGACCTCGTTCATCAATCTCATGAAAGTACTTGGTGCATTCATCAAACTAAATGGCATGACAAGCCATTCATATAACCCTTCATTCGTCTTGAATGTTGTATTCCATTCATCACCTTCCCTCATCCTAATTTGATGATATCCGCTTTTCAAATCAATTTTTGAAAAAAACTTTGCTCTACTCAAGAAATCCATCAAGTCATCCATCCTTAGTAAAGAAAATCTATACCTGATGATGATTTTATTTATAGCTCTCAAGTCTATACACATCCTCCATCCACCATCCTTCTTTGGAATTAACACTGTTGGAACAATGCATGGACTCAAACTTTCTCTAATCAGCCCTTTGTCCATCAAATCATTGACTTGCTTCTTGACCTCTTTATTCTCCTGTGGTGTCAATCTGTATGTTGCTTTTTTTGGTAAACTCGCCCCTGGTATAAGGTCGATGTGATGGCTTATGCTCATGATGGGTGGCAACGAACAAGGTAATTCGTCCACCACTATATTAGTGAAATTCTCCAACAGATCCTGAATTTCTTCAGGTAGATCATCCATTGAGGTACTGGTCAAAATGACTCTCAGTTTTCTTACCACAACGAACTACATTTCTTGATCTTTCTTGACTTCATCAAGAAGCTCCTTCCCACTCATGAGAAGTATAGTGTTGCTCGTTTCTTCTTTCACCTTCTTGTCTTCGATTGGAAGTGACACATGTGTCCTATGATTCTTCTCTAAGGTGTATGTGTTCTTTCTCCCATCATGAACAACATTTCTATCATATTGCCAAGGCCTCCCCAACAAAAGATGATAGACATCCATGAGAATAACATCACATAAAATCTCACATCTGTATCCCCCTATCTTAAATTCAACTAAACATTGTTTAGTGACTGTTACCTGATGTCCTTTTTGCAACCACGAAAATTTATATGGGCTCGGATGTGCAACTGTCTCCAATTCCAACTTTTCCACCATCTCTGTGGAGACTAGATTATCTGTGCTTCCATTGTCCATAATTACCTTGCATACCCTATCCTTGGTCTTGCAAGCAATTCTAAACAAATTGTTTCTTTGGACTGGATTCTCCGCCTCTTTCTCTAGCTTCAAGAGAATTTTCCTCATCATTAAGGATCTTCCACCTTCTGCATCTTCTGCCTCAACATTTTTCCTTTGCGCTTCTGAAATGTGAGCTTCACTTCCTTCATCTCTTTTTCTGTCAGGACATTCATAAGACTTATGTCTGATCTTTCCACAGACAAAACACTTTATCTCACCACCTCTACCTTTTCCTCTTCCTCTGGCTCGAGGAAAAGTGTTTCTATCGGCATATTGTCCTCTCTTTGAGCTTCCTCCCCTTTCTGGGTGGTTACGAGGTTTCTTTTCTCCATCTTTGGGCTTCTTTACTCTGTTCTGGGAAACTTATTTTCCTCTGCTCTGACTTCTACCTCTGCCCCTTTGACCTTGCTTTTAGGCCAATTTTTCTTCTGCCTTCATAGTAATCTGATAAGCATCTTCCACATTCTGATTCTCACCATGCTCATCTCATCCTGAATGTCATATCTCAGACCATTCATGTATCTGGAGACTTTTTCATCATCACTTTCACGATGAACTGCTCTGATGTTAAGTCGGTAAAATTCCTCAGCGTATTCCTTCACTAACATCCCTTTCTGTCTTAAATTCAACATTCTCCGAAACAGATTGATTTGGTAATATTTGGGTACACTTGGCTTTCATCTTGGCGACCATCCTATCCCATATTTTGATTTTATGTTTTCCTTTGCAAGGCCTATCGGCCTGCAGTTCATCCCACCACAATGTTGCATGTAGGGATGATTTTAGGGGCTAAATTTCGCTCATGGGCTAATTTTCCATGGTTTTTCCAAAAACTATATTTTCTATTTTAAAAATGATTCACCCAAATTCTATAAGATAAAATTATTTTACCTTAAAAATCACCAAAATTTTATAAAAACAATATAAAATCCTTAGAAATTTGAATACTTTTACAAAATTATCGCCAATCATTTATAGTTTCCATATGAAGGATTAGTAAGATTCACCAAGGTTTCTACATTTAAAAATAAATTTCCATCCTTAAAATCATCCCTGGTTGCATGCCCTTTCAATCTAGTGACATCATGTTTTACTTTCCTATATTCTTCGGCATCTTCATAATTGAAGTAATTATCCAGAGCTCTAAACCGATCTAGCAGCTCTTCAATGTCTAAGTTTCCTTCATACATCGGAATATCCATCTTTTCTCTAGCACCTATTCTTGCAACAATTCTGAATAGATGTTCTTATGCAGCGTATTCGGCTACAAATTCTCCTTCGGCTCTAGCCTCATTTTCACTTTTGGCTTCACTGACATCTCCTATATCAGAAACTCATCTCTGTGTTGTATCCATAGCATCTAATCGAGCATAGAGTTCTCTCATTTCCCTTTCCACGGCTGGATCGGGCATTGGTTTGTCTTGACGTCTTCTGGGTGACATTGTCCAAATTTGTTCCATGCATAATTCAACTTACAACTTGCCTTCTGTCTTCTATTGCCTATAGAAAACAATGATTGTAGGATCTGATACCACCTGACACAACACCCCCACCTCAGCAGGGATCTGATGACCTCCCAACATTTGGATATTCACTCTCCTTGAGTTGAAGTGGCTCCCTTATTTCCCACTGGAACCTTCAAAAAATACGACCACAGGTCCTCCTACGAAAACCCCACCTGCGTGAATCTAGCACCAAGTGTGAGTCTTCTCTCCCACGCGATCATGACACTACGACCACAGGTCACACAACAAGCAATTTTTCAAGTCATGGTTTCAGGAGTGTTGGTGTAATCACGATCCCAAAACTTCGCATCCACGAAATCTCGAAACCTGATATGGGCCTTTGCCCAAGACCAGATCTGACGATCCTATCATCTCCTCTTGATCGACGACCATGATTGCTTCACGAATTCACGTTTTGTGAGGTCAGGGATTTTGTGTAACACAACCCCAATGCTCTAACTCCCAACTTTCGAAATCTAGCTAGGTTAGATCTATGGTCCAAGTCCTCCACTGATTAACGATCCAGATTGAATCGATGATCCACTCTTCATGATTTTAAGAGGGTCTTCACCTATGTTCTCCTGATAGCTGAAACCACGATATCTTCTCCTCAGATCTACAATTCAGAGTGTCCCATGATCTGACAGTCCAGATTGTGTCGAGACCTCACGTATTGGGGTTTCACAACTCGAGACTTCCAAGTTACAAACTTCTTCAACCTTCGATCCTCAAAATGTCGAGACCTGAAGTCTGGATATCAACAACTCATGTTGACCCAGATCCAACGAATTTTGTTCCTCCTGGCTTGCGCATGCTGAAAAGGCTATCTTCCTTAATTCCTCTGCTGATCCACTAGATCTAACGACCCAAAATGAATCGACAGTTCTCGATCTACGAACTTCAACCGTCTGTTTCAGGTTTGCAATGATTTCAAGCCAAAATAATTGGTGTCAACTCCTCTGGGATCAACCTCTACAAGGTGACTTCGACCTTCTCCTTTCCTCTGAGTTCCTCGAAGTATCTATCCTTATTGAGCTTGATTTCCACTGCAAACTCAAGGATTCCAAGTAATTCTTGCACACACTCCTTGCGGCATTCACAACAACCTCTGGTTATTAAACTTGATGATCTGCACACTCCTTGCGACAGAGTTCTTCAACCTCACACTTGGGTTGGTAAAGTCTGAAAATTTGCCCAGCCTACACACACATTGCATGGCTTTGTGGGTATAAGAACAACTCTTTCCCTCCTGAGATTTTCTGAGGTGAAACTTAGAAAAATTATCACACACTCCTTGTGGAGCTTCGCTGCAACCTCTTGTAGGATTTCTCAAGAAAATAAAAAATGGAAGCTTATACTTCTCCTCCTCTCACAGACGTCATACATTCAACATGAAATCAAGGGCATGCATAACATTGAAATAAAATGCATAACAAAGACTGAAATCAACTATAAACATACCATTCAACAGATGTAAACAGAATTCATAAAACAACATGAAATTGGATCAAATCTTCTTTATATTAATCCAAGTGTATATGTACATGGGTTCAATAGAAAAGATATATTCCCATACCAATTCTACAATCTCTATTCTTCTCCTCGGCTCTACATCTCTAATTCTTCTTCTTCTTGCTAATGAGAATTATTACAATACAATACATACGACGAGTTTTTCTTGAGTTTTCCCTCTCTCCTTCCTAATCTATCTTATTAGAATTGAAAGCTACATCTACCTTACATTCATTACAATAAATGCCTCCTTAAACGACAGATGAGAGCAACTGCTCAAGATATTTATTACAATTCAAAACATAAATGTAGGCGCATCCAATTTAAGATATTACATAAATGTTTTTAAATTTCAAAATAAAAAAGTTCTCAAAATACGCGTTGGTGCATTTCTACTTGTCTTCCTCTTGCATGCGCTTACGATGCTCCTGCATCACATAAGAAACCATGTGTCATGCCACATCAACAAGATGATGGTATTTAAAAAAATGTTTAGAGAAAGAATATTGTTTTGGCTATAACATGAGCTATGTTGTAGGGGCTAGTCGGCTCTGTCGACTAGACCCGACAGTTGACCAGCCAAGTCAAATACAAAATTCAAATAGGGAAGTCGGTCAAAAAGATAGTTAGAGTCAACTGACCAGGTAGTTAAGAAATGTAACCAATATGTAACCGAATGACATGTGTGTATGTGTGTGTGGCTATGTAACATAGAGATAGATGATGTTATCTACATATTAAAGTGCATTCGATGGTTCTCCCATTACTTGTGTATGTCTCCATGTGTCTCTATGTGTGCTTGTATATGATTCTATAACATATGTTGCTTTGTGTAAGGATCTACAAATAATTACTCGTAATTTCCCTCAAACTAAAAAATTGGCTTCGTTGCCACATGACTTGAACTGAGACTTCAATATTAGATGGAATATTTGGTTGAGATGCTAATGAAATTGTTGTTTGAAATTCTCGTGGAAATAAAGAAGTTTGCACGGAAGAAAATCTTGTAGTGAGATTTTTCCTGGTGGGTGGGTGAGAGCCGCATGGGAGAAGCTTGCACATATGAAGATGCAAGTAGAGAGTTCCAGTGAAAGTGAAATAATCAAGATTGTTCACATGCCAAAAAGAAAATATAAATTAGTAAGTTTTTTTTCAAGCACTTGAATTTAGTATGAATTTGTTTGCCCTTGTGAAAAAACATATACATGCAAAAACTAGACACATTCGTTGGATATTGTGTCTTGGGAATCAATGAATGATAGGACTAATATTAGCGGGAGGCTCTATGTTTTCACATTTTCTTTATTGGATGTATTGATTTTTATGCTATTTGGTTCACAGTGAGGGATTGACGGAAGCCCAAAAAGTCCAGAATTCGGTTGATGCATCACAACTAGAACATACAAACAAATATAGTTCATGTATACATGATATGGTATGTTGCCTCTTGTGCTTGAGTTTTCCCTTATATTTTTTAGGATATTTAGACACTTAGGATTTAGTTAAGATCTACTTGGTCTAATGTGTCGTTAGGTAAAAGTGTGTTTCTTTAGTATGCATTAGTATGCATTTGTAGTTAGGAAATCCGATGGTCACGATATGTTCCCAACATAGAGTGATCTGACGGTTCATACTCTCCTCAATATTAATGGCCATTGATCTATGGCTTAACACCCGATTTGTCCATGATCTCTATTTAAAGAGTATGGAAGGTCATTTTCCGATGATTGATTGTGAGAAACTCTCTTGTAAAATCTCTCTGCAATCTTTTTCTTTGCATTAATAAACTGCTCCAAGTGGCCGCATTGGTTGGGGTCATGGATGTTTCCCTGTAGGTTTTTACCACGTGAAAACATTGGTGTATTGATCTTTAATATGGTTATGTGAGTGGTTACTGAAGGTGTTCATCCTCTTTTGGAATACCTGTGTTGTTGAACATGATATCAGACCCTGTTTGAAGACCCGCTCCCGTTGTAGATCGAGATCGTGAAGTCGAGTTGCCTCATATTCATTTTATGTCATTTCTGTACATTTATGGGCTGAGAGGACTGTTCCATTGCGTATGAATCACTCATTTTAGGCATGAACACTTTTCGTTTCACTCGAAAAGGTTTTCATTTTCCCAAGATATGACCATTACAGTAAGATCCGAAGGTACAAAAGTTGAATACACATTTTAAATTTTTTTGCAAAGTATTATTTTGTTTTATTTCGGTTTGATATTATTTGTTTCAGGGTTGCTACTCTTTTAAATCTGTGTATACTCTTTGCCCTGCGCCTTGTGTGATCTTGGAAAATTAGAAATAGATAGGAAAAGGTGCATCTTCCGGGTAAGCTAACCGAGATCTAACCCTTGTTGTCATCGTGAAGCAGATCTTTTTTCTTGTGTGGATTTTTTTTTAGCACACTCTCCAAGGCCGTCTTCATCATCATCATCAACAACAACAAAAATCCTCTTGTGAAACAATACAATATGTTTTTCTAGACCATTTGGTTAAAAAATGTCTTATTAAGTAATAGGTCTTGAGTTCAAGTATCTCTTTTGTTACTTTTTTTGAAAAAGTTCATGCTAAAATTGTAAAGTGTATTTCACTTCAAGTATAAAAGTGAATCACTATAAGTAGCTTTAATATTTTATTTTAGAGTTATTCATTTTGCATAAAGTATCTTCATTGTAAAAGTGATCCTCACTTCTCTTTATAAAAGTGGGTCACTTCATAAAGCAACTTACACCACCACGTGGTCCTTTGGTTACCGTTTATGCCTTTTTCAAAAATGGCATAACTCGCACATCCAAAGTCTGTTTTAAGTGTCGTTTTTTTTAAAACCGTATAACTTTTCGAGACCTTTCCATTCAGATCATCAGTTTCCGTTTTTAAATCAATATGATCTACATATTTAATATGGATTCTATAAGTAATCTCTTACTTACCATCACCAACTACTTCCAATGGAAATCCCATATGGAGGATTTATTAAGAAATAAAGGCTTGTACCAAATTACCTTGGGAAAGGAAACAACATCCACTGATACTGATAAGAAAGACAAATGGGATAATAGGAATGACGAAGCACATGGATTAATCAAAATGTCCATCTCTCCTGATTTAAGGTTCCACCTTTAATCAATTGACAAACCCAAAGAAGCTTGGGAAAAGATTGAATTTGTGTTTGGTAAACACAATATTATTCGAGCACAACAGTTAGAAAATCAAGTACTAACTTTAAGTCCAAGTGAATTTTCTTGCATTGAAGACTATCTATCTAAGTTTAAAACACTCATAACTTTATGTAAAAAATGTAAGATAAAGATAGATGAAGATCATTTCATCTATCTTATTCTTTCTAAGCTAGGTAGTGCATATTATGTGTTTGTATATACCTTTTATGCCATGCAAGAGGCTATAGGGGCAACTTATCAAAAAACCAGTCTTGAGAACTTTTGTGATGCTTTGATTAGAGAGAAAGATAAGCTAGTACAACTTGGAGTGATCAACACTCAGGTACCTCCAACAAAGCCTTAGTTGTCCATCAGAAAGACAAACCCAAGAATCCCAAGAAGAAAAATCCTCGCCACAATAACAAGCAATATAGGGGTCCCAAACCCACTAAGACAACTTTCGCTCCTAATGGAGACAAAGGAGCAAAATATAAAAATAAGAAGACTGTCAGACATTGCAACTTTTGTGATAAAAATGGTCATGATCAGTCCAAATGTTTCAATAAGATGACAACTTTAGAAGCAACGATGAAGAAGAACAACATCAATATTGATTCTACTTCTTCTTCTCATGGACATGCACTTTCATCTTCTGGTTTCTCCTTCAATACAACTTCTACTTTTGCTTCTCATGAGTGGCTTATTGATTATGGATCATCTTATCATATGGCTAAGGATAGAGACATATTTTCTACTCGAACTAAATGTAACACCGTGAAAATATTTGTTGGTGATGATAGATCTCTTAGTGTTGAAGGATCTGGAACAGTTGAAGTAGAAAATGGTCATTTCAATGATGTATTATGTGTTCCAAGTATTTCTTGTAACCTTCTATCAGTATATCAAATCACTCATTCAGGTGAAGGTAAAACCGTAGAGTTTTCACCTCACCAAGTTGTAATCAAAGATCTAAAAGATCCTAAGCATGTTCTTGCAACTAGAATTGCTGATGATATTAACAGGTTGCACAAGTTTGAAANACTTTGGCATGAGCGGTTTGGTCATCTAAACTATCGCTCATTGCAACAACTATGTAATCAACAGATGGTGACTGGTCTTCCTCTTATTTCATGCAGAGATGGTGTTTGTTCTAGTTGTGTTCTCGACAAGCATCATCAAGACAGTTTTGACAAACATGCCTCTTGGCACGCCTAGGGTCCTTTGTAGTTTGTTCACAGTGATTTGTGTGGTCTGCTTTCTTCTCCTTCTTTTTCTAGGTGCAAGTATTTATTAAATTTCATTGATGACTTTCCCAGACGTACTTGGGTTTACTTCTTAAAACTTAAGAGTGAAGTTTTTGACAATTTTTTGGCCTACAAGGCCCTTGTAGAAAAGCAATATGGACATCAAAGTCAAAGGTTAAGAACAGATAATGGAGGCAAATATGTGAACAATAATTTTACAAGTTACTGCACTACACATGAAATCCAAATGCAACATACTGTTATATATACACCACAACAAAATGGTGTTGCTGATAGAAATAACCACACATTAAAAGAAATGGCTAATTGTATGATCCAATCTAAGGGATTAAATCTAAAGTATTGGGAGGAAGCCATCAACTGTGAAAATTACATAGTAAATCATACTCCCACAAAGGCTCTTAAAAATATAACACTGAAATAAGATTGGACTAAAATTAAACCAGATGTAAGTCACTTCTGTGTATTTGGTAGTATAGCATGGACTCACATTCCTGATGGGAAAAGGAAAGCATTGTAGCCTAAAATTGAGAAGTGTATATTTGTTGGTTATTCTGAAGATGTCAAAGGTTATAGACTTCTTCAAACACATTGTAATGAAATTATTATTAGAAGAGATGTTAAATTTGATGAAAATCTCTTGGCCTGCGAGCCTAATTCGACGTTTGTGCCTTCTTTGGCCTATGAGCCTAATTCGGCGGTTGTGCCTTCTTCGGCTTGTGAGACAACTTCAACGTTTGTGCCTTCTTATATTCTGGTTTCTGCTTCAGATGATGATAGTGAAGATGAAAATCCACCTCCACCTTCTCACCTTCCTCCAGATGAGTCCTTTGAACCTGAACCAGCACCAACTCCACTACTTCCTAGATGGGTCCATTCAACAAGAGAAGCAGTTGGTGATCTTGTCGATGATCCTTCATATTAGCGTTGGACATGTTCACAGTTCCAATGAGCCTCTTCTCTTTTGGCTCAAGTTTCATAAACTCATGATCCAAAGACATTTGCAAAAGCTTCAGCTCATCTAGATTGGGATACAACAATGAATGATGAGTATCGTTCTTTAATGGAAAATGATACTTGGGATCTTGTACCTCTTCCAAAAGGAATAAAACTTGTCATATGTAAATGGGTCTATAGAACTAAGTATGCATTAGATGGAAGTGTTGAAAGACACAAGGCTCAGCTGGTTGCCAAAGGATTTTCCCAAGTTGAAGGAATTGACTATAATGAAACCTTTTCCCCTATAGCCAAAATGAATTCCATCTGAATTGTTCTTGCCCTTGCTGCCTCACATAAATGGGAGGTCCATCAAATGGATGCTAAATCCGCCTTCTTGCATGAATATTTGCAAGAAGAACTCTACATGGAACAACTTCATGGCTATGTCCAGAATGACTCTAGCCTTGTTTGTCGCCTTAAGAAATCTCTTTATGGTCTCAAGCAAGCTCCTCGAGATTGGTATGCCAAAATGGACAATTTTTTTATTGCCACTGGATTCTCTAGATTCCATTATGATCCTAATGTCTATACTAAGAAAGTAGGAAGCCATCTCATAATCCTTATCCTTTATGTTGATGAGCTTATCCTTACTGGTAGTGACTCAAAACTTTTAAACCATGTGAAAATCAACCTTAAGAAGAAATTTGAAATATAGACTTAGGATTTTGGCACTATTTCCTTGGCCTCCAAGTTTTTCAAACCAATGAAGGAATTTTTCTTTCCAAGTCTAAGTATGCTTGTGACCTTCTTCGTCACTTTCACATGGACGATTGTAAACCAACCCCTTCTCCCTTCCAGTCTAGAGTCAAGCTTTATCCACTTGTCCTTCTCCTGAAGTTGATGCCACCCTGTACCGTCAGTTAGTTGGTAGATTCTTATACTCGAATCATACCCATCCTGATCTTTCCTTTGTTGTTGGTCTTGTTTCCCACTATATGCAAACACCCCATGAAATCCATTGGAAAGCAGCTAAAAGGATACTTTTCTATGTCCATGGTACAATTCAGTTCGGGATACATTACAGTTTAGGGGGGACTCCTTTATTGGTTGGTTTCACTAATTTTGATTGGGTCGGAAACCCTAATGATCAGAAGTCTACTGTAGGTTATGTTTTCATCCTTGGTTCAGGACCTGTCACTTGGGCCTGTAAGAAACGACAGGCTATTTCACTTTCTTTAGTAGAAGAAGAGTATCGAGCAACGGTAAATGCAAGTTAGTAAGCCTTGTGGCTTCCACAAATCCTTTCAGAGTTTGGATTCCAGCAGCAACATCCGACTAGCCTTTGGTGTGACAATCAGAGTGCCATCAAGCTTGCCAAAGAACTAGTTCAACATCAGCGTAGAAAACACATCGATCTGCACATGCACTTCATCATAATACTCATTCATGATCAAGTTATTGAAGTGCTCTTTTTCCCTACAGAATATCAAGTTGCATACATTTTCACAAAGTCTCTTACATAAGTGAAATTTTCCAAACTTCGATCTATGTTAGGAGTTTAGGAAGTTGTCATTAAGGGGGGATAGGCTCTAATGCCTATTTCCTTCTCCTATTGTGTCACTATTGTAAAACCTTCAATCCTATCCCAAGTTGTTCTTAAGGGGGGGTGTTAGGATATTTAGACACTTAGGAGTTAGTTAATATCTACTTGGTCTAATGTGTCGTTAGGTAAAAGTGTGTTTCTTAGTGCATTTCTTTAGTATGCATTAGTATGCATTTGTAGTTAGGAAATCCAATGGTCACAATATGTTCCCTACATAGAGTGATCGAGGTTTGTATGATTTCTAATGTCAATATCTACAAAATCATGGAGTGATTATTCATTGGCAAATCTCTGCGAGTGAAAATGTGGCACAAACTCACTACACGATGAGTATCCCATTATGTTTTTCCCAAGCCACTTTTAGCATTTTATCTTGTATGATACTCATGAAAACCCAATAGAAGCATTAAATAAATTTTTTATATTGATTTCTCATATCCAAGTGATGAAATATTAATTTTCCAATCTTTTCACTAACCCTAGAAAAAAATACAAATACAATTATGAGAGGTATAAATACAATTATGAGATAGTACCAGTTCTTGTAGAAACATTTAAGCTTGTAGTACCATGATTCTCTTATGGAGAGAATTGGGAGAGTTGACTCGTCCACATATAAATACTACATGGAATATCCTCAATTTGGCACGTGGGAGGTGCAAGGGTGGCACAACAATAGGTATACAAATTACAAACTCACATGACTCAAAATATTCTTAAATTCCCAACCTTCTTCCCGAGAGGAAGTGAGAGAGTTATACTATTTCCGCTTTGGATATTCACTAATTGAGGTTGTCGTTGAGTATGCTTGTAATATTCTCATTTATATGCGACCGAGAAATCACGCATTTCATCCCCATTCTAATTCAACAATTTCCATCATGGGTTTATATACACACCGGTCACCATGTATTGATTTTTTTGGTCCACAAATTGATTGTCCAAACTTCAAGGTTGTTATCATTGGTGATGGGGAACAAGGAAAAAAATTATATGTTATGATTAAAATACATCGCATGCAGGCAACGCCGACGCACCCATTGCCTATGGGCATAGGGATTGCAGTTAGGCCATCATCAACATCCCATTAGTCGAGGAAGAGGATGACGTCATGGTTGTAGCCAGGTTCTAGATAAGTATGTTGCAAAACTTGATAAGGACCTGCAAAAATATCATATTGAAGCCATGAAAACATCTTAAACTTATCTTTTGTTCTTAAAATTATCTTCTACTGATTTAAATATCATATTTTTAGTTTTGTTTTTGTTTCTAGAAACAAGATCCTTCTATCATGTACTTGTGAAAGCTATAAGACAAATATTCTTGAGAAATCTTCTAGTCGATAATAGGCATGGAAGTTCATCCTCTCGATTTCTTTACAAATTGTGGGAAGATGCTTGAATTATACAAAGAAGTGACTAACAGATGGAAGAGGGCCATGAGAGATGGTTCTTGACTCATAGTAAGTAGAAATAAGGAGAAACAAATACTACAAGAGTGTGTGTTACTCGCCAAAGATAAATTGGGTATAGAACAACCAACAGAAGGACTAGACCCATTAGCAGAAATCAAAGGGCCAATCAAAGAAGTCATGAACACATATGCAAACAATAAACTAGAAATCCAACACCTTAAGCAAGAACACAAATAAATCAGGAAACTAAATAGTCAAACAGTCAGGAACAATCAAGATGTAATGGCCGAGCAAAAGAAAACAATCTTTCAATCTGATTATGGAAAATTCAAAGAAGTGCAACAACAACTAGAAGTGGTCACCTCACAGGAAGCTACCTTAAAAAAAGTACTTATCAATTGGTCATTGTATTTTTCCACCACTTATAGAAAACTAAAAGCACAAAAGACTCTAATTGCTTACTTGAGAACAACAAGAATACTCACCACTAATGCAAAGTCTAAATTGTCCATATCTAATCATATTGCAAAAGAAAAGGAAGTTGAGGTAGAGTTATCCAAGAAAGAAAGGGAATGGTTGAAATAAGAAAGCAAGGCTCAATTGGAAACAGATAAATCCATACAACACCTTGACCAATTCAAAGAGAAAACTTAGGAAGAAGAATATAACTTCGACCTAGAGTTGATTATAATGCAAGAAGCTTCTCTGACACACAAACTGGACTTTTTTGGGAAAGTTGAAGTTAGTGGGGATAGAGGCCCAATACTCCATAGAAGAATGGAAGATGTTATCACACTATTTGCAAGAAATAACTCTAACCATATATCAAACATCCTTTTAATGGTTTCCAGAACAACCTGCAGAATAGTCGAGGGCCACATCAACATATCGACAAAATTTTCAGTTCTTCAACCCTGTAGTATCTAAGTCAAACTTCCTAACCACTATCCACCAGTCAAGGACACCAGAGAGAGTTGTTGAAGGAACATAGGAATCACATGTGGAAATAATAACAATACCTTTTCCACCAAATGTAAAGTTACATGAATGGAAAATCCCTGATGTAACAAATGGGCAGACCTAATAGCCAAAAAAAAACCCATGATCAGGAAATCAACACTTAAGTAATTTTTTGAAGCACAAGTTAGCATTGAAGAAATGTTTTGAAGAATTCAAGTATAAAATCCAGTTTGAAGACTTCGGCACCAGTCGACATTAGAATCCTTCTTCTTCTCAAAAGAATATATTACTCCTTTCTTATTCTTAAGATTGTAATTCTCTCTCTATTTTCAAATATGATGTAACCCACTGGTGAAAACCTTTTTGGGGATGCTAATAGATTCTGTAAAAATTTTCTCAAATTTAACAGCCACACTCCCCCCTTGCTCGGGACAAGCAAGGAATTGGGGCGGGGGGGACAAATATGTTGTTAGTTGACCAGCCAAGTCGACTACAGAAGTCGAATAGGGTAGTTGGTTGAATAGACAGTTAGAGTAAACTGACCAAGTAGTTAAGAAATGTAATTGACATGTAACCGAATGACATGTGTGTGTGTGTGTGTGTGTGTGTGTGTGTGTGTGTGTGAGTGAGTGAGTGTTTGTGTGTGTTTGTGTGTGTGTCTGGCTATGTAATAAAGCGATAGAGGCTATTATCTACATAATAAAGTGGATTTGATGGTTCTCCCATTACTTGTGTATGTCTCCATGTGTCTCTATGTGTGCTTGTATATGGTGTTATAACATATATCACTACTATATATTGAAAAATTTGCGATGACTACTTGCGACGAAAGTACCCTTTCGTTGCAAAATTCAAGAGAAAAAGTTCAATTTTTCAATTTTGTTATAAATCCAACCCATATTCGTCACTCTCTCAATGGAATAAAACGTTCATTTGTTTTGCGACAATCATGAAGATAGTGGACGATCCTCTCTCTTTCAACGAATTTGTGAATTCGTCGCAAGAGCGGCTATAACTACTTACCGTTACACTATTTGATAAAGTCCATATTGACTGTTATACTCTTTGACAAAGTCAAATTGATTTGGTCAACTTGCGTCGCAAGTGCGACGATATGACCGTTATGACCGTTATACTGTTTGACAAAGTGAACATTGATTTGGTCAATGTTCTTTGCAACTATGACGATAATGACCTATAAATATTTTACGAATTAGAGATGTTGCGACAATCTTGTTATAACAACAATGGTTCAGAAAGGGTATTTTTTTGCGGAAGAATGTTGTAGAATATAATTAGAGGTGGTGGGAAAAGTAAAGAGGGTGAAAAGGGTGATGGTATATGTTATTTCCCTTGCAAAAAATGTTTCCTCATACGTCCCGTAATAATTTTAATAGCAACAAATACAAAACATTGTAGGAAATATGGGAACATTGATGGTAGATCGAATGAATATCGTCCCATGNTCATTATCTGTTTTTATATTGTCCATTTTATATAAAATTATATATATGTATATATATTGTTTGAATGTTTGTTATAGTACACATTAATTTTGCATGATTGTTTGTAATTATAAAGTTAGATTTTCCCTCTAACTTTCCGCAGAATATTGCACCAAGTAGTAGTAGAAATGATGTTGTACAAGCCGAGGAACATGATCAAGCAAATGAGGATCTCATGGAAGAATATGATGGGACAAATCAATTTAATGATCCCATGGAAGAATATGATGGGACAAATCAAATGATCCAAGATTTTTTTTCTCAACCGGATGAGGATGGGGATAGTGATGGTATTTATGATGAACCTCTATTAGAAAAGGCAAATAAACGACTTTATGAAGGATCAAGAGAAATTCTTCTCTCCACTACATTGCTTCTAGTGAACTTAAAGGTTATGAATAATTTTTCGAACACTTGTATGACACAGATCCTAAGGTATGTAATATGTTTCATCTCATATTATACATAAATGTTGATTTTTTTCTATTTGTTTTTAGTGCTAATTAATGTGTAAAATAAGAATGCAATTTTTACGATTAATATTCTTTACATTACCTAGTTATTTGTTATGTTGTAGATTGTTAGGTGAATTTTTGTTACCATCGTCAAATATTTTACCTCACACATATCGAGGTTTTCATGCCATTATGAAAGACATTGGAATGGATTATCAAACTATAGATGCATGTCCTAATGATCATATTATATATTATGGACAAAATGCTTAGAAAACAGAATGTCTACAATGTCTTATCAGTAGATATCGAACCGATCAAGTAACAAAAAGGGTGCTTCGAAAGGTTCTTCGTCATATTCCCATAATTCCACGTTTGCAGTGACTGTTCAGGTGTGAAAGCATAGCACAATTTATGGATTACCATGCATGTAACCGAAGTGGAGATGGTGTTCTTCGAATTCCTGCTGATGGTTATGCATTTAGGGAAAATGGGAAGATTTCAAAGATGAACCTCGTAATGTTAGGCTTTCATTGGCAGCTAATGATGTTAATCCATTAAGAGAGCTTAGGTCTATTTACTCAGTGTGGCCTATTTTTGTTATCAACAATAACATTCCTCCTTAGATGTCAATAAAGAGGGATCACATAATGTTGACAATGATTGTTCCAGGTATTTGTTTACATTAATTTTTTGAATCTAACATTTTTATTTGTTTCATTTTTTTCATAATATAGTGTTTCCATCTTATTTGTTGAAGAAAAACATCATGTTAAACAAATTCAATTATTTAAGAAATAGAAATATTAAATTCTTAAATTTAAGTGGTATATGTTTGGTAAACAATATTTAAAATTTCATAAATTAAGTAGTTTAGATCCTTCTTAAATTCCCTCACCCTGACATGTAAAATTCCCTTTCCCTGACATGTTTCAAAATGAAATCTTTAGCACTAAAAACTTCTTATAAGGGAAAATAACTTATTTTCCTTATTTGGGCATGGTAAAGGCCTCTAAACACATCCATTTTTCACAAAACAACCTAATGGCACTTGGAAGACCACTCCAAGGTAAAATAACCCACAAAAAGGGCATGTGCCATGGTTGGAGGCCTTGTTAACAACACATGATGCCCAGAAGGTTTATTTTCAATTATAAGGATATTGTTTCCCTGTTATGATCATGGTCAATGCCTTGAGATTTGTCATTAGTGAGGAAAACATATTAATGGAAACCATATCCACCTCCCAGGAAAAGGACCCCCTAGTGAGGGTTCGTGTCATAGTTTTAGGTGTTGTTCATAGCGCTTGATCTCATGAAGGTTCAATTAGGTTTTAATGTCAATCCCCCCCCCCCTTGACCATGTTTAGGAATTAAGACCCATTTCCAATGCATAAAACCTACTAATGGTTCCTACATCCCACTCATAGGCTTGCAAACAACCCATACAATGGACTCATGTGTTGGCTCGAACACTCATTCAAGGCTCTTGAGCTCAAGAATACTCAACAATATATTGAGGCACTTGTTTTCCTTCCTCAAACATGGTCAATATCCTATGATATATACTCAGTGCACAAAACCTCCTAATGGACTCCATATCCAACTCTGATGCTAAAAACCCCTTAGATAGGGCTTGTGTTATGGTTTGCAGGTGTTGTTCATGGTGATTGATCCTAAGAAGGGATGTTTAGGTAATAAGGTCCAAGTTTTTTCCTCCCCTAACCCTGGCATTTGAGCTCAAGAAGGTTCAGTTAGGGATTAAGACCCTTCTTTCCCCCTTAACCATGTTAATCCCTCAATACCCATTTATATTATACAAAACCTACTCACAACACCATATCCTTCTTTGGATTCTAAAGAACACCACCTACAACCCTGAGAAGCATTCCTAATAGGGGGTCTGACACATTTTTTATTTAGGGCATATGTTTTGGTTTAATCATGGTACTTGTATCACTCAAATAGTCCAAAAATAACTGACAAGGGTCCTATGTGATGGATCAAGGACTCGTCCAACACTATATCCTAAGAAGTTGTGTGGGTTGTAGTTGTTGTTCATAGAAGTTAAGCCTAAGAATGTTCACTTAGGGAACATGTCCCTTGTTTCCCTCCCTTGATCTTGGTTAGACCTTGAGACCCATTCTTGGTTCAAAACTAACTTATTCATGGTACCCAAATTCCACTTGGAGGTGAATGATATGTTACATAGGTCATATGTGGTGGTTTGACCACTCTTCTATGGTTCTTGAGATTGATAAGAAAGGTTTAGTGTTGAAGACTCTTGTTTCCTTTCATGAACTATAGTCATGAACCTAAGACCCATCCATGATGAAGAAGACCTCATAATGTCACCCATATTCAACTTGGATGCCAAAGACTCCCCAGAGAGGACTCGTGTCATGGTTTTTAGGTGTTTTTTATGGTGGTTGAGCTCGAGAAGGTTTAGTTAGGGATTTAGGCCTTGTTTCCAACTTGCCATGTTTATGCCTCTACATGCATTTCAATGTGAAAAAAATAATCATGATGTCTATATCCCTCTTAAAGGCCAAAGTTCTGTTATGTTGGTTTGAGAACTTGTTCAAGGCTCTTGAGCATCAAAATATTCAACAATATTATAAGGCACTTGTTTTCATTCTTTGATGATAGATAAGGTCTTATGACCTATCCATGGTCTTGTGTGGTGATTTGATGAATTTTTCATGGTTCTTGAGCTAGATATGATATGTTTGGGGCTTGAGTTGTTGTTTCCCTCCCTTGACCATGGTTAAGGGCTTGAGGATTTTTTCCCTACCCAAACCATGGTCAAGGCCCCGAGACCCATATGTAGTATGAAAAACATATAAATGGCACTCATGTCCAAATATTAGACCAAATACATTGAATTGAGAGCTCATGTCATGGTTTCTAGGTGTTGTTCATGGCACATAATCTTGAGAAGGTTCAATTATGGCTTAAGTACTTTACTCCCACCTTAACCATTTTTAGGTGTTAAGAGCCATTTCTAGGTAACAAAACCTACTCATGGCACCTGTATCCTACTTGGAGGCCTTCAAGGAAGCCTTACAAATTAATGATGTGTTAGTTTGAGGACTTATTCAAGGCTCTCAAGCCCAAAAATTTCAACAATATCCTTAGTTACTTTTTTTCCTTCCTCAACCATGGTTAAGGCCTCTCTACCCATCCTTACTACAAAAAACCTCCTAATGGTGTCCTTATCCAAATCTAATGCCAAGGACCCTTTAGAGAGAGATTATGTTGTGGTTTCTAGGTGTTGTTCATGATGATTGAGCCTAATAAGTGACATTTAGGGCTCTCATATCCCACTCAAGTTCTACAAAACCCTAACCATGTACCCAATAACTATGCCATGTGTGGAACTGAGACATATTCTTTTTTAGGGCCTTTGTTGTGGTTTAATAATGGAACCCATATTCCTCTAGTAGGCCAAAGATACCATATGAAGGTCCTATGTCATGGTTCAAGGATGATTTCAATGACATAACTTGAGAATCTTCATGGTTTTTCTTTTTGGTGCTTGACTCGAGACTCTTGATTTAGGACATAAGGCCATTATTTCTCTCCCTTGACATTAGTTAGACCTTAATACTAATTATTGGTTCATAAATAACCTAGTCATGGATCCTATATCCCATTTGGACATTAATGATACCCTATAAAGGTAATATGTGGTGGTTTGAGGACTCATCCTTGGTGCTTGAGCTTTCTAATTAAGGTTTAGGGCCAAAGGCTCTTGTTTCCCCCCTTTAACTAAGATTAATGATCCAAGACCCATCCATGATGCCCATTTGTTGAATACCTGAGACCCATATACTTCACACTAAATAGTTGGTCCATAGAACTATATTCTATGGCCTAAAAAGTTAGGTTTTTGGCCCACACCATGACCTAGAATAAGTTTATAGTGCATTAGAAGCCACTGATTTTAGACCTAAGAACATGGATTGGTCCAAGAGACCCACTATTGGTGTGGAAATCCTTTTAATAAGGACAACATCCCATTCTTGGGCCAAATATTTCATATAAAGTGTGTTCTAATAGTTTTAATGTCAATTTTTGAACCATTGTAATAACAAAGTGTGCATATTTTTGGTGGAAGAAGAAAAAATAAGCATGAAGCGCAAATTCATTATCTCCAAAAAATAGGTTAAATCTACACTACAAGAATAGAGATAACCTGCTAGCATATTCAAATTTGAGCGCACGCGTGGAGACCCCATAACTTAAATTATTCTGAGTGTGTGGAGACCATATTCGAGCCCTACGTGGAGACCATATTCTTGGTTTAGGTTTGGAAGAGTATCCATATGAGGTATTATCTCATGAGTTGAGTTATGGTTGCGGGTTTTCTCACAGTCTTGGTTCGGGTTCTCACAGTCTTGGTTCGGTTTTTCTCATGGGTTTTCTCACAGTCTTGGTTGTCGCAGGTTTTGTCACAGTTGAGTTCTGGTTTGGGTTTGGATGAGGCTCTGCGTGAGGTTTGGACGAGTCTCTTTGTGGATTTAGATGAGGCTCTCTATCCCAAGAGGGAGGAGAGAAGCCCTGGTGCAGTGGATACCATATTGGAGAGAACTATCTAACATTTACCCGCACAAATTGTAACAGTCCAGCCCAACAAGGAGACAAGGAGGCCCTACACCACAACGCAAGCAAAAGAGAATACCCAAACACCCTTAGAAGACAAAGGTGCTCAGGGGATCACCAAAAATGGTGGCAAAATCCGTATGTAATTCATTCCAGAAGTATAAATGGATTGTATAGCACTCCTAATGGTCGGATTTGAATTGGGTTTTATTGTTTTTATGCATAGCATAGGACACCTGAATGTTGAGATATTGCACTGTGATGTTCATGATTGGTAGTTACAAGTTTTAGGACTTACTCATCCCTTGGGAGGGAAGTTAAAAATGATAACATAAAAAACCATAACATACAACCCACTACCCCATGTAGGACATGCAATAAACTCATGCCCTAAATGCAATAACTGGAAGAGAATCCTTAGATAATTTATTAAACTTAAATACTCTCTTAGGAATACCTTCCCTCCTCAACAAGTTTCCAAAGATAAAAATCTATCATTTCCTTTTATTCATCCCTATGTACATCCACCTAACCAGTGTTAGGAACATGAGTCTCCCCCTCCTTAGACAAACACACATACAACTAATCAAAAGAATTAAATGTTTACCCTTTCCCTGGTTCAAAAAAGTGGTGTAAGTATCATAAGAACAATAATCACACTACAACTCAATATCACATACTTCAATAGAATAATCATTCCTCTTACCAATGAGGTTCACCATATATAATCCCAATCCAATATTCTACCTCTCCACATGGGACTAATACAATATATTTCATATCAACAAGACACTTCTATGAAACAAAATGTATGTTCTCAACTTAACACTTTTCCTTCTTAACCCAAATATGAGTCTA
>JASDQU010736743.1:41248-70675 GCA_032191745.1 Picea mariana | reverse complement strand
TCCATCCTACTACCTGTCCATTTGATATTTCTTTATGGGTAGTCTTACCCATCTCTTTATCCTCCATTATCACCTTGATATTCTTAGGGTAACAACTACTCTCCTTGTTTTCTTCCCCCCTTCCATTTTTCTAGTCCCCTAATCATAGCCTATCATACCTTTATTATCCTATCATTTCTAGTCCTCTCTTCCTTGTCTTATTTTTTCTCTTATTGACCACCTATTTCCTTGATCCGTTCATCTTTGATTATCTCCCTTTAGTTCATTGTCTTGATTAGGGATGAATTCAATATGGCATTCCTTAGTTGATACAGTCACCACTCCCTTGCTATCTTCCATAAGAGGTTATATTTGGTAGTTTCATCTTGTAGCCTATATATATAAGGTCACGTTCATTTCCATGAAATTTCCTTCCTCTCAACGCTCTCCTCCTATGTCCGATGGTGCTTAATTAACTTTGTTTACTTATGTTCATTTCCCATCCCCATACTAACATTTTCACCTCATTCCTTCAACACTGCCTTTCTAGAATCAATGACACATGCCCTCACTAATGTCACCTTATGGATAATTTGTACATCATGATGACCATAGCTAGATCTAGTTGAATACCAATGAACATGTAATATGACTATTTTTCATTATTTTTGAACCATCAACATAAGATTATCAATGGTTAGCTATCAACATGTTCAAAGAAATTTTCTAGTGGGATTTGTTTATTATAATAGTTTTGGTCCCTCATCAAGGAAACACCCATTCATCACATATTTCAACCATAAGTAACATTTATTTCATAGAGGTATTATGACCCAAATTCAAATGTATCATGTTACACATGTTATGGTTTCATATTGTAATTAAAATTATTATCATCATGAACATAGGTATGCTTGCCTCATTGATAAGATTATAGAACATGTTCACATCATAATTTTGTTATGTAGGTGATATTATATCTCTCTCCAATGTTGGGTTACCTTCAACAAGGTTCCCAATACCTACAATATATGGACTCTATTTTTCTTAATTAAGAAAACCCCTTTATGAATGAACATGATAAGATATTGGTCAACAAGGCGAAGCCCCTACTATCCTTATGAGTATTCAAGATGTGTATGGTGGTCTCTACAATCATAAAATTTTACTATGCTAGAAATGATGACATTTGATTCAGTGTTTTATATGTGTACTAAGTGAACGATGACATTTGCATGATATTTTTAAAATTTGCGTCATTTTGCTTCCATTTATCTGGATAATTAGCTCATACTTTTTGTCATTAGCAGTACTGCACACATAGTAATCTATCAAGAAATTATTTCTTTGCTTAAAACCTCTTGCTCCTTCCCATAGCTAGTTTTCATCTAAGTTGAAATTATTGTATTTCATTTTCCTCTTGCATGGTTTAAAGAGTCGATTCAAAATGCCATCAGTTTCACAACCACTCCTTTGATTAGCAACATCCTAAAATCAAGTGCTAATGAAAATTTATCTAGCAACTTTTCTAGGGTTCTTCAAACCCATATTAGCTTAGGTGTAGAACTTTGGAATAGGATTGTGAGAATAACTTTCCAAAGCTGCTAAACAAATATAAAGCCTTGAGATAGGGAGTGAAATCCAGTTTCTATATCACTGACTTTGGGAATCCCTTATAACACAAGGGTCAATCATGAGGTCGCATTGGGGCCCTCAGAGTAATCAACCTTGCTTTGTTGTTCTTGGTGTCGATTGTCGACTACCCCCCCTCTCCTTTGGTATAGTAGGTGGTACAACCTTAATATTTTAAAATTCCTACACAAGGTGACAACACAAGGAAGGTGGTGTTGTACTTGGGATCGACGTTGGCTAGACTCACTCGGACTCCTTGGAGGGTTGCCCACTAATCGGTGAGGTAACTTTCACCAGGGTGTTAGTTTGTTAAGCAGGTTGTCAATGTAACTTTCCCACCGCCGAAACTTAGCCCCTTCATGCATTGATTCTGCGATGTTGGATTCCATCACTGACTAGAGCTTCTTTGTGAGAAGGTTTGTTTGCATGCTTAACTCCTAGATTAATTAGTGTGTGTTTTTTTTTCTCCTTAGTTGGCCTTGGATTGAGTTTGTGTCAAATGGCATCAGTTCCAGGTTAATTCCTCATTTGATCAATACAAAATATGGATACCATTAAAATGAAATGGAATAAAGACGTAACAAATAGCTCATACCTAACTTACATCTTATAACTCTCCAACATTGTTCTTTACACTTAGTGAAACAAACACCAAATGGAATGGTTTACACAAGGTCAATGGAGAATGTGATTGGAGAATTCAAAATATTATCATAAACCCACATCTCACATATTTTTACATGCACCATAGATTCACAATCGTTCATGAAGAGGTCCTGGAGAAATGCCTCCATGCAAAATTGTCCACATCAGAATTGTCCATGTCCTTGATGGAAATATATAAAATTCCCTTGAAGATATTTTAGTCCTTGTCCTGCTTAAAAAGGATGATCTGATTCTGTAAGTGGTCAAAGACTACTTTTATCCCCCCTCTATCTGGTAAATGCTACTTCTTATACTATATTTCCCATACAATAGGGAGTGTTGTGTCCCTTTTCTAAAAAATAAGTGAGGTTCCTCTTCTTTCTCCCAACATTCTCCCAACCTCTTGGACAAAAATACATGCAGCCTCAAAACTAACGTTTAGGGAAACTATAATCCAATCATGAACATGTTCAACATTCCACCCTCTTGCATTCATGGTATATGACCACGTACTCATCCAAGTATGGGAGGTGAAGCTGGGAATACACAACCATTCGGTTTTCCTCCAAGGTGTTGAGCTAGAGTTCTCGCAAGGCCTTGATATATTGTGAGGTCCTCACATTCAACTCACTAAGCCTCCCTCTTAGCTTGAAACTCACCTCTCTTCCAAGAAAGAGGGAAGCCCCTCTTCTTAGATCAATAGTTGTTTCCCTTGATCCGACCCTCTCCCGGCCTTTCAACATATCCCCCTTTTGATGGAACATATATCTTTCCTTCTTTCTTTCAAGTGGTTTCTCCACTCACTATCCATGGCCCAATTGAACCTTGGGTCTCCTCATCAACCATGCCATTATCCCTTAGATCCATGAGTCTTGGTACATCTATATTGATGGTTCCTCAAACTTTACCTTGAACTTCTATCCTTGATATATTCTAAACAAGAAAAGTAAATGTGTAGCAACAACAATTGGCCCCTTACAATCAAAAATTTCCAAACCTTAGCCAAGGAATGTTAATGTCCTACTCCAAACCTTAGTCAAAGAATGTAGTTGTATTGTAAATACACCACATAAAAGCTTCACCACCCAAATATAGTTGTATTGTAAATGCATCCTCCCACTTTCCCCTTGTAATATGCAACCATTCACTAAGATTAATCCAATTTTTATCTTCACAAAAATGTGGTGTTTCCATTACTTCTTAAACAACAAATAATTGAAATATAGGTTCAAATAACAATTGGCGTAGCTTACTCTCCAATGAACATATGAATTTGAAATTGTAGGTGGAGATTCCTCTTTCAATATTCTTCAAAACCCCTTTTGCAACACATGAATAGGAGGTATTTTTAAAATTTCCTCGAGCCAAAGCTTCTCCAATATTAATTTGTACTCTAGAATGCATCTCTTTCTTTGTCTCTAGGATTATTAGGTGCATGGATTTTGACAATACAGAGTTACTGACCATTTGTTGGGACGTGGGTAATATCTTAATGTCTTGAAATGTCTGCCATAAACCTTATTTGGTTGACATTTCCAATGTCTTTCCACATTACAAGCACTCCACTAGATACTGCCTTATGATAGGATATAATAAAAGAGGCTCCCTTTCAAATCATATTTACAAGCCCAATCTACATACTAAGTTGACTAAGAACTAGATGTCATTCAACTAACACAACTATTTGAGACTTACAAGCCCTTATTATCCTATTTAACTCAATTGATTATACAAGCAAAAGGAAATTACCTGTAGGGAGGAGTTGTGTGCCCCCCCCACCTTTTGGGAATTAGAAACATAGTAGACCACATTCCCACCTTCAAAAGCGGGGGGGAAATCCATGTACTCATTAAGTGTTTCTATGTGTCCTGCTTGCAAACTTGGACCTACATGATGATTGCAATTTTGCTTTACATAAACTGATTTTTGCCTCTTGTAGGCCTCAAATTGGAGTAGTTCTCCTGAAGATCTTGTTAGTGTTCTCCCCCCTTGGATCGTTTTCACTTCAAAATCTGTCGCACCTTGAATGCTTCCATAAGACACTATATCACTAAGCACAATGCTTCAATTGTTACCACACCACTCATTAGTGGGTGACTCTCCCACATCCATATTCTCAACTAAGTTATGCATGTCAAGTGTTGCAACCCAAAACACTTCCACTAAGGTGTTCCTTGTTGTGGTGTTCTTTCTAGTGACTCAATTTCTACCTACAACCTTATCATGTCGCAAAACTATCCAACCTATAAATTCACACTCTTCCATCTTTGACTACAATGTATTCTCCATTAATCTTTATCATCCCTTTTCTCCACCAAGACAATGACACTTTTTTCATTGTAACTTAAAACAAATCTCTATGCACCATATTCACTCTATTGAGCACCTCACCCATATTGCAATGCAACTTGTAATGTGTGTGGCTACACCATGTCAATTTCTTAAGTCACAACTGACTCATCCCATTTTCCTTCACCTTCAAGATAGTACATGTGGAAAGTGCATTTTTTCTTTATGGGAAAACAAAAATCCTTACATCCTCCCCCACTTATGTTCAATGTTGCCCCAACAACATCCTCGTAAATTCTACATGTCTCTGTCAACTAACTACTATACTACACAGACTCACCATCCATTTTCAACTAAAATCACTTAAATTTCTTCACATTTCCACACACACTTGTACTTACCTTCAAATCCAATTTCCCATGCCTTAGTACACCTTTGTCTTCATGCCTTCAAACAAGCTAGGTAGCTAGTCCAATTCTACATTGAAAACCATGAAATTACATCATCATGTGTTGTAGAATCAAATACTCCTACTCAAATTTTCTAATGCACTTCTTTGTATGTGATTCTCTCTTTAATAGACTCAAGTGCCTGATCTCGCATTTAAAATATTCTAAGTCCTACCAACTTACACCAAAATAGGCACTTACTTCCTCGTGGGATGCTTTGGCTCCACTACCTTCCAAGCTAGTAGTGAGTCATCCTATGATTTTGTTTAGTGATAAAAGGATGGAAAGTGGCCACCAATGCCACTAGAAACACTAACATTGGAATCCATTCCTTCCTTAAAGTCTACATCATTTTTCTAGAACTTCTTAAGTCAAATGAACCATCCAACAAAAGTTTAGACCATCTTGATTATCTAAATAGATATCCACTACTTTGGATATTGTAGACATAGTGTTATTTACTATGTATTCAACCCTAGTAAACAATTTTTTGTGTGGGCCTTCATCCACCAAAGGTTACCAAAAACCTACACTCGAGATCTCCTTTGATGTCTTAAAACCTACAACTTCCTCTTTGTAAGGTTTCACTATTGCATGATTCATTGTTGTAATCATATTCATGGTAGTCTCCTAGTGATTGCACTCTATTTCCCCCTCAACACAGGAATTACGTGAAGTTTATTGTCATCAAAGCTTAGCAAATTGTTAAGGTGAGGGATTGGTGCCACCTATCACATCCTCATAAACTCTTGCACAAAAACAAATTCAAATTCATCCATGGGTACCACTTTGAAAATAGTAGTTCCACTCTACTATCCAAGCTATAAGTTGACTCATTTAGCCAAGCCAACCAACCTACCCATGTTAGAGTTTATTGCCTTGAAAAATGACTACACCAATTTCAACTGCACATTGATTTTAACAACCACTACTTCCTACATAAAAATGTGGGTTTCACTATTGTTAACCATCGCCATAACTAACTTATTCTTCAACTTGGATTGAACAAAACTAATATTTGTATAGTTCTACTCTTGGCTTGAACAAAACTAATATTTTTATAGTTCTACTCTTAGCTTTCCTTAGAATTATTGCCAACTAAAGCACCCAATATTTGAAACACACCAACTAATGGTTGGATTTCTTACTCCATAGCATTGACCCTCATCTTTAGTGGACATTTCTTATAATAATTATAATTTGCACAAATCCAACAAACACCAACCTTACTACTATTTTTTTTTTTCGATCCATATGATTAACTTATCGTGTACTTAGTGTTATCACATTAATATGTCCTTAATATGTCCAAAATCAAGAGGGATATCACATTACATTAGGTGGTTGACCACTATTCTGTAGTGTGAAATCTAACCATAGTGCATATTGCTTGCATGGATAAGTGAGTCGAATTAAAGTGCACCCACCTAGAGATTCATACCCTTCACTAAGTTGGGAATCCACTGCATGCATGAGTGCCCCTACTAATATTGGTAATTGCACCCTATTCTAATTGTGCACCCAAAACTAAAGATATAAATTTTTTATTTAGAACTTTGAATATAAAAAAAAAGTTCAAAAATTAGAACTAGGATGAGGATGGACTACTCACTAACAACACGTGCACATGCAACTGAAGGCACAACCAAATAGGTACATGTCAGATATTTCTTCATCAAGTGAGGAAATCTTAGGAAAAATAGAGGAAAATGTGACTGCATCTAGTAGATATGATAAGCAAACAAGGACCAGAGGTGAAAAAGTCAGAAAAAAATTATGTAGATGCATGGAATTTTTTCTTTCCGAAGGAGGATCATTCTCTTATGATGATGAGAGCATAGGATACATAGAGGTGCCACTCAGGTATAAGCATTTGGTAAAACAATGGGTACCTAAGGAACTACCTCATATAGATGTTGAATTCTTTGTCAACAATAGGACATATGGCATTGCACCATCCTCCCTACATGGCCTTGGGATATTTTCCATGGATGGAATAACTGTAAAATACAATATAGTAATTGAATTCATGGACTATGTCGGACCATGTTACAATTATAACGATTGGATGCGGCTGGTCCGGTACATGCGAAGTATGCGGAGATATGCACTCGCCACAAATTATATACAACTAATAAAAAAGGATGAAAATAAGGGAGTGACTATCTATATTGATAAAAGGCCTAAAGCTTATGGAAATATCACAGGGTTTATAAACAACACACGACCCAGGACAACAAACAAGAAACCGAATTGCATATATGAGGGACGCAAAGAGAATTGGGTAGTCCTGTGCGCAATAAAAAAGATAGCTCTCGGGTAAGAGTTATTAGTGGATTACCATTTGAATCGAATAGAAACATCGACTAATAGTGTGCAGGTAATTATGCAACACCTCTTTAAGAAATCTCTACTTATTGCATTATATATATTTTTTATCTTTAACATTGTTTTAAATATTTCACGGTCCCAATTTTATAATAATGTGGGAGCTTGATCGTCGAGGTTGATTTTATTTGGGTGACAATCCATTTTTTTGTTATCGTTAACAATTTTTTAAATATTTGGGGGTTCTAATTATATTATAATGTGGTAGGATGATCGTGGAAAAGGGCCAGCCGCAAAACATGTAAATGATTATGAATTTCCACTTTCATTTTACGTGAATTTTATTATTTGCTTATATAATTTTACTGAAATAACATTGTTTTTGTTGAAATTATATGTAGTCAACGGGCCATGTTGATCATGATTCCTCTGATGAGGAGGGGTTGTATTCATCCCCTGATCCGATGGTATTAATAAAAAAAAATATCATTAAAGTGAACAAGGAAATTAATAGCTTATTAGATCATCCAGATCAAACTCTCAACGTCCTAGAAAAGATCAATCTCCTTATGTCACAACTTAAAACATATAAGGTAATAACCATAATTTAAAGTGTTTTTTTCTAATGTACTCATATGTTCATTTATGAAACTTTGTTCTTTAACTTTTACATTATCTCATGAAAAAAAAAATTCTTTTTTATAAAGAGATTTTTGGAGCTTGTTCAACCCGGTGTTGGTAGTAGTGGCGTTGCAGAGACGCTATAGAGTCCTAATGCAGGCAGTCATATAACTGTTAGAGTACTATTTAATTCTTCATCTTCCACACCTAATTTAGATAGGAAACATGACACACATCTCCAGACATCCACACATCGGTCAGAGTCTAGAGATGGTGACAGAGATGAGGCTGGTGATGTGGTTGACATGGTTGCATTTCTTGGAGTTAGACGTGTGACAAGCACAGGGACCCTTCGGTGCACATTTTTGGTCGACGATAATGGACTTCCATTAAAAAAAATAAGACTCACAGGTAGTTTTTCATATTTTAATCGTTTCATGTTGTCTATATCATACACAAATCATCTAGATTATTAATTTTAAATTAATGATCATATCTTTTTGTGTGTAGGAAACAACCATTTTTATAGGAACCTAGAGAGCAAGGCCTTGTTGATTTTTGGGGCAACATTACGCATGAGGTGGAATTTCTAGAATTCCAACCTCAAAAAGGAACTTATGGATTATCTTGAAGGCCTCTTTGGAGTAGACACGTTCAATGAAAAAAACGGTCACCCAGTGGGTGACTATTTAAAATATACGCGGGATGTTTATAGATGAAGATTGGTAGGAAATCCTAGGTATGAGCATCCTCCCTCAATTCCAGAGAGGGAGTGGAAGGTGATCATTGATGATGCAAAAGAAAATGTTTTGAAAAAATAAGGAGAAACAATAATTGGTACACCAAGGTAAATTACAATATTTTGATTTCAATACCAGTTTTAATTTTCTTTAGATCTAAATAAAAGTGTGGTTATATATAACATACCTGAAAATTTTGATGATAGGTTGTCTGACACTTTGAAGAAAACCAAAGCAAGGATTTCCAAGCATGGCCAACACAAGCTAGGCCAGGGTGGCTACTCGAGGTTACAGTCATGATTCATAAGTACCCAAACATATTAAGAATATTATTTGTATCGCCTTACAACTTTCAGGTAATTGCAGCAAAAAACATTAAAAAATCATATCCATATGCAATGCAGGACGACGACTTTAGAACTGAAACCACGGAGGAAGACCTCCAACTTGGTTATTGTTAGGGACTTAACCCCTCATGTAGGTGGAATAATATATTCCAATGTAATAAAGGTCAATATTAATAATGCCTAGCAATAAGGAAGAATAAGTCGAATGTAAGAAGACCTAATAGAAGCTTCCGCTTCTGGAAGGATCTTCCTCTAGATGGTTCTTTCAATAGACATATTTAGTATAAATAGGAGTCAAGGGTATGAGAACTTTTGTCATGGATATTATTGTAAGAAATCTCTTCTTGATTGGAGGTTTCCCCCTCGAAGAGGCAAGTGAACATTTCTCTCAGTAATCAAAGTTCTCTTTCTGGTGTTATTTTGTTATCATTTCGGTATTATTATGGTGTTGTTCTGGTTATATTGTTGTTCATCTGCCATTTCTAGCATTTTATTTCTGTTCTGCATACTTTTCATATCTGGAATATTACAAGTGGTATCAGAGCACTTTCCTCGGCAGAAAATTGTGGGCTATTTTTTTTTTAGGGTAGAGACATATTTCGACGTCTTTAAGCTACAAAGATCTGTCGTTATGTGCATAAACCAGCAGTCGGGGATTCAAGTGGTAGCACATCATACAACACCTGTATACGGATTGACCTCTATTTCCTGAATCCCTCTTTAGATAAACTGATCGGTTGCCTAAATTCTATAGTTCCACCGAGAACATCACTCAGGAAGATACTCTCTATTACCTGGGTAGTCGGGTAGTATGGCTAAGGGCACGGTCTAGCCTCCTTAGTTGGGGCCCTGAGATATTGGGCTGAGTACTACTATTGGACCCCGTACGTATATCAAAGAGCTATAGCACAGGGAAAACCCTTGTTTGTAGATCCCTTGAATACCTAACCTTTGGGGACAAAAACAAAAAAACAAAACATACAAGATCTATTGTCGCGCAACTTTGACTCCTGCATTTGAGTTTCCAAATCACTACACATTTCTTCCTAATTAAGAATTTGGGCATTTCATCACTACAGTATTCTTTAGATCGGAGTATAACTCTGAAGGTGTTAAAAAAAATAAAAATAAAAATAAAAAAGTCTGGATTTTGTTGCACCATTATTTGATACCTATTCCATTGGATTTATCTCTTCGCTCTTATCACATTCATACCTATCATTTTTCAAAAAATATTTTGACCCCACCTGCCCCTTTTTGGTTCCCTCGTCATCATGGCCCATACCCATAGCCAATACTTGGAAGCTTGCTTCAATACCTTGCAATCTAGTTTCACAGAGACCCAACAAGAAGTGAGACAACTCAGTGCCAATATTGTCACCATCAATAAAACCATGCATTCCTCCATCACCACCTCAATCAAGGAACTCAAAGAAGACCTCAAACAAGACATTACCACCCATCTTGAATATGTTGCTTCGATGATCTGCACCAAGATACATATCCCTGTAGATCCCCCTTTATCTGACCCACCTTTGGATACCGAAGTTGAAAATTCCTCTTGTTCCCATAATTTTCATCCCCATCACTTTCAGTGTGACCAATGTCTTCTGCATGTGGATGTGACCAAATTTGATGGCTCGGATCCCACTGGTTGGGTAACTCAAATGGAACATTATTTCTCTTTGTACGACATTACAGATGATTTGGCCAAACTTCGGTATGGTGTTCTCCATCTAGATCAAGAACGTTGGCAATGGTGGCAATGGAGAAAAATTGTCCGTCAAGGGTATGTTGCTTGGACACACTTTGTGGCAAATATTTATGAATACTTTGACACTGAAACCAACCATTTAGGCCATTTGAAAAAGTTGAAACAATCTAGAACATTGGAAGACTTTACATATGCTTTTGAGCGACTGGATTTTCGTATAGAGGGCATGTCTGATGCTTTTTTCCAAGATTGTTTTATCGGTGGCCCCAAGGATGATATTTGTGCCCATGTCCTCATGGCTTGGCCTCAGATTTGGGTGGAGGTTACTAAAATAGCTAAGGAAGAACAACATGTTGTCTCTTCTCAAAAATGGAAACCCCCCTTCATTCCTCGCACTAAACCAATAAATCCTACTCCTTTTTCTACTCCACTAAAGATCCAAAAATTGACCAGGGATGAAATGGTTGAATGGCAACTCAAAGGACTTTGTTATAATTATGATGAAAAATATTTTTCGGGACACAAGTGTAAGGAACAAAATCTTTTTATGGCCATCTCGGAGGATGTTTCGAAAGAGGAGGTTGAAGCTCCCCTTGTGTCTATGTCACCTGAACCCACTGACATAACCCCTCCCTCAGACCCTCCCGAATTAGAACCGGTCATTTCCCTAAATTATCTCACTAGCTTCTCTGCTCCCCAAACCCTCAAGATAATTGATTACATCAAGCATCGAAAGGTCATCATTCTGGTTGATAGTGGAAGCACCCATACTTTTATTCATCACTGCATTTCCCAAGAAACTCATTGCTATATCCATGTAGTCAATAATTTCCAAATCATGATTTCCAATGGTCGCTCCATGAAATGTGGAGGGCATTGTGAAAATGTGCATCTCCAAATTGGTGACTACCACCTGAAATATCATATGTTTCTATCGACATGGGCAGTTGTGACATTGTGTTGGGTGCAGAATGGCTAAGGACTTTGGGTCCCATTCTCATGTATTTTAAGGAGTTAACCATGCAATTAGACCAGGACAGACAATAATATAAGTTCCAAGGCATCATCGTCGGTTCCCCTGAGATCATTAGTTCCCATTGCATGGAAAAGATTCTCAAAAAAGGTCATTCTGGCATTATTTCCCAAATCCATGCCATAAAAGCAACTGAGACACCCTCTGTGTCATAGGACCTCCAATCCATCCTCTCTAAACATCAAGTGTTCTTTTCCACTCCCTAGGGACTCCCTCCTTCTCTTGGTTTTCATGATCATTCCATTGCCCTTGTCCCAAGAAGCCTTCCTCCCAATATCCATCCCTATCATCACCACTTTTCCCAAAAAAATGAAATTGAGAAAATGGTTCAAGAACTACTTAACGCAGGCATTATCCGCCCTAGTACGAGCCCCTACTCTTCTCCTGTGGTCATGGTCCTGAAGAAAGAAGGTTCTTGGCACATGTGTCCTAACTTTTTTGCCCTCAACAAACTCACCATTAAAGACAAATTTCCCATTCCTTCCATTGATGACCTCTTGGATGAATTGAGTGGCACCCAGTTATTTACTAAAATTGATCTTTGTTCTAGATACCACCAGATCCATATGAAGGAAGAAGACATTCCTAAGACTACATTTAGAACTCATGAGGGACACTATGATTTTTTGGTCATTCCCTTTGGCTTGTGTAATGCCCCCTCCACCTTCCAAAGCCTCATGAATCATGTCTTCCATTATTTTCTTCATCATTTTTTCTTAGTTTTCTTTGTTGATATCCTCATCTATAGCGAAACCTGGATAGACCATCTTGCTCATGTGGATCGAGTTCTTAATCTACTCTCTCAACACCAAATTTTCTTGAAACAATCTAAATGTGCTTTTGGCACCTCGAAATTCGAGTAATTGGGTCATCTTGTTGGCAAGGATGGGGTGAGGGTGGATCCTAAAAATATTGACTCTATGAAAGACTGGCCACACCCAAATACTCTGAAAAGCTTGCGTGGATTTCTAGGCTTAACATGTTATTATCGCAAGTTTGTTAAGAATTATGGAAATATTGTAGCACCTCTCACTGCACTCCTTAAAAATAATTCTTTCACTTGGACTCCAATAGCTGCTCAGGATTTTCAAACCTTGAAGATGGCCATGTGCACCACTCTAGTCCTAGCCCTTCTTGATTTCAAAAATACCTTTGTCCTGGAATGTGATGCTTCAGGGAAGGAATTGGCACTGTCCTTATGCAAGAGGATCGACATTTGGCCTTTACCAACAAACAACTGTCTTAACAAAATTTGGGAAAATCAATCTACGAAAAGGAAATGTTGGTTATTCTACATGCCATTGATCTTTGGTGCCCTTATCTATTTGGGAAATGCTTCCAAATTAAGACAGATCATCAAAGCCTCAAGTATTTTCTGGAACAACACATTTCCTCCCCAGAGAAACAAAAATGGGTGACTAAGCTCTTTGGATATGATTATGAGATCGTTTACAAGAAAGGAAAAGAAAATGTGGTTGCAGATGCACTTTACCGAAAATATGAAGATGAAGGGTCCCTTTTTTCTCTCTCTTTCATTGTACCAGATTGTCTCCAAGACGTTCACCAGGAATGGCTACACGATCCCAAAAGTTCACATAAGATACAACAATTACAGTCCAATTCTCCAGTTTCCCCAGGGTACTCTTGGCTCCATGATGAGCTTCGATACAAAGGTCGTTTGTATTTAAGTAAATACTCAAAACTTAAATCCATGGTACTTTCTGAGCTTCATGCTACACCCACAACTAGGCACTCTGGGTTTACCAAAACCTATGACAGGGTCAAATATTATTTTTTCTGGGATGGTATGAAACAAGATATTCATAATTTTGTGGTTGAATGTGATGTGTGTTAATGGAACAATGGTGAAACAATAAAATATTTTGGCACACTACAACCGCTTTCAATTCCACCTGTTATTTGGCGGGATATCTCTATGGATTTTATTACAGGCTTACCTAAATTGGGCAATAAATTAGTCATCATGGTGGTAGTTGATTGCCTTTCCAAGTATGCTCAATTTTGTGCTCTTCAACACCCATTTACAACATCCACTGTGGTTCAACTTTTCATGGATCAGGTCTTCAAGCTTCATGGAATGCCGCATTCTATTGTTTTTTATTGTGACCCAACTTTCACTAGCAATTTTTGGCAAGAATTGTTCAAGCTACAAGGCACCCAATTGCATCTCAGCACAAATTATCATCCCCAGACTGATGGTCAAACTGAAGTTTTCAACAAGTGTTTGGAAACATATTTGAGGTGTTTTGCATCGAAAAAGAAAAATCAGTGGGCTCAATGGTTACCCCTATCTGAATGGTGGTACAACACTTCATACCATACAACTACCCACATGACTCCTTTTGAAGCGATATATGGACAAAATCCACGTTCAGTTCTCTCATATTTACCAGGTGTCTCGAAGGTCCATGCGGTTGACCAAACACCTACAGTTCAAGAGACTATTCTCCGTACCCTCAAAGATAATTTGGTCATGGCCCAGAATCATATCAAGCAACAATCATATCAAGGTCACTTTGAATGTCAATTTGAAGAAGGGGATCAGGTGTTTCTTCGACTGTAACCTTACAAGAAAACTTCCCTCAAGGCCAACCATTGTCAGAAGATGGCACCCAAATTTTATGATCCATATATCATTCTCAAGCATGTGGGATATGTGGCCTATCAGTTATATTTTCCCAGTCATTCTAAGCTACATCATGTTTTTTTATGTTTCATGCTTAAAGAAGGTGATTGGAACTAAGTGCCAAACTCAAACCAACCTTCCAGAGTTGGACGAAGAAGGCTCCATTTGGCTACATCCATAAGCAATTTTGGACCAGCGTGAGCGTCGTCTGCGTTAGAGAACCATCAAGGAAGTGTTAGTCCAGTGGAAAGATACAACCCTAGCAGATGCCACTTGGTAACCGGCTACCATTTTGCAACAATTTCCACATCTCAAGCCTTGAGGACAAGGTTGTTTTTAAGGGGGAAGACATGTTAGGTACCTAACCCCTCACGTAGGTAGAATAATATATTCCGATGTAATAAAGATCAATATTAATAAGGCCTAGAAATAAGTAAGAATAAGTCGAATGTAAGAAGACCTAATAGAAGCTTCTGCTTCTAGAAGGATCTTCCTCTAGATGGTTCTTTTGATAGACATATTTAGTATAAATAGGACTTGAGGGTATGAGAAATTTTGTCATGGATATTATTATAATAGAGCTCTACTCGATTGGAGGTTTTCCCCTCGAAGAGGCAAGTGAACATTTCTCTCAGTAATCGAAGTGCTCTTTCTGGTGTTATTTTGTTATCATTTCGGTATTATTGTGGTGTTGTTCTATTTATATTGTTGTACATCTGCCATTTCTAGCATTTTATTTATGTTCTGCACACTTTTCATATCTGGAATATTACAGTTACAAGTACAATTATAAATTTGTGGTTGATCGTAGTAAAAGCACGGGGCGGATCCCAAGATACAGTTTGTGGGATAAGGTAAAGAAAAATCATTCCACATTAACCTTTCATTACTTATAAAATACATAAATGTTTGATATCGTCCATAATTTAATGTCTTACTTTGTTTTAATCATGGGAGAAACACTATCAATGAAACCATTAGTATTGGACAAAATAATGTTGATAGTGCAATGCAGCCAAAAGATCATGGTTCTCTCCAACAACCCCATCCTAGTGGGGCGTAGCCCCGAGATGTTCCTGTGATTGAGGCCCACGACGGTAAAATGGTTTTATATTAATCACATACTTAATAATTCTGTACTTATAAATTTTGACGTTTCAATGGCATAGAATTTCACATTTGATCCTCCTCGACCTGAAGATCATGTGAACAGGGAAGCCATTCCAATGGTGCCGACTATAGGACCAGGTAAATAATTACATTGTGGAGTTTTTTTTTAATATTAATGAACTACTTCAATGATATTTAAAAATTGGCCATATAAATTTAATATTTTTTTTTTGTAGGTGATGGCCCCTCACAACAACATCCATGCCGTGGGTACAAGACTAGACATACTTGGTGTGAAAGGACTGAAACAACATCAGCTATTGAAGAGCACCCAGTAAACAAAGACATGGATATGGATGAATTACTTAAGATCTGGACAACACAAAAGAAGACTAAAAGAAATTGATGATGTGTAATAATTTTATAAGACAGTTATTATATAGTTGAAAATGTAATGATGCATATAATGCATTGAGATTATGGGTAATTTTTCATCTGATAATATAGACAAGTCTATTTCTATGGCTTGTATATATCTGTGAATGTAATTTTGTTATACACTTAATGATAATTTCAGCTTCTCTTAGACTTGGTATATATTGATTCAATAATCCTTGGTTCTATTGGCCTTGACATACAATTTTTGCATCAATTTGTGGCTCTATGGATATCATCCTAGCGATTTGAAGGAATTGGTAAGCTTGAAATTCAAGAGATTGAATTGTTCAAGTTTGGATTTAAATTTTACATGCTTGTTTGTTTGTGGGTTTCAAGGGTTCCAAACTTGTATCTCTTTGTCTTTTAAGAATGGTTATCTCTTTGTATTTTAAGATATAACATGAGAATCCAAGAAAGACCTCGTGCCTTGTGCTTGGGCTATGGAGTCTAGGCAACAAATAGAAGTTGAAAATCAATAAAGAAGATGTGACAAAACCATCAAACAACAAGTGTTAATAGTTAAGAACAGATCTGATATGTGTGTGTGTGTGTGTGTGTGTGTGTGTGTGTGTGTGTGTGTGTGTGTGTGTGTGTGTGTGTGTGTGTGTGTGTGTGTGTGTGTGTGAGCACGCGCGCGCGTAACAACCATATGAAATGCTCAAAAAAGACACAACAACACATCCATAAAATTATTGCACCCACATAATCCATCAAAGATGGTATTAGAGTAAGAGAGATAACCTTCTATTGAATGATCAACCCTTAAGCTATCTCCTTTAGAAGGGGCACAAACTATCTCAATTATTTATTTATTTTAAATAAATATATGTTTGTTGGGTCATATCAGAAGTACAGATTCTCTTTGATATCTCATCAAAAGTTGAAATTCTTACAGTAACTTCCTTGCATTACGAAGAGCATGAACAATAATCTTGTTAAGTGACAAAGTATGAAGAAAATTCATGCTTAACCACCTTATCAACAGCCCTACTGGCCTCCTCAATGTTTATTAATTCTTGCAAAGACCATCGATTAATGTAGTAAATGTTACAACATTAGGATTGTATCCCTTGGACACCATCTCGTCCAAAACATTGTAAGCTTACTCTCACCTACCTTCTTCACTACTTCCATTTTTCTTCCTCCAATTGCATGTGAACCCAATGATTTACAACACCCATATCTTTTAAGATTCTACCCAATATTAGACTGTCTATATAAACTCAAATTTCAACAATAATCATTGATCCAAGGAGTTACAAATTCATTGGTTGCACAAGGGGCCAAGGGGCCAATAATGGTTATTAGCTTTCCATTGAATGGTACAAGGGGCCAATCTTCCCAGGTAATTGTTAATGTTATTATTTCACTTCCTTCATAAGCATCAATTTGTGAATTGTCCTAGGAATTATTTTCACTATACTCTAATGGAACCTTTATCTAAAAAAGTACTGGTGATTCCCCATTCCTCCTACTATGCAAAACCATCCTAGAATTTTTGGCAGCCTTCCAAAGTTTTAACTGTTAAAGGGATAAATTGGATTAATGACTTATTGTAAGGCTTATAACATCAAATTGGATTATGCACTAGTGATGATTCAATGGGTGTATTGTATCCAACTACCCTATTTCTTTCAACAAAAAAATGGGGATTTGGTTATGAGAAAAAATCACAAACATAGTTCATTATCACAACTGTAGATTTTAAAAATTATGTGTAATCACTCTATTGAATACATCATAATAATTTTGTGTATACATCGTATTATCACAACTGTAGATTTTAGAAATTGTGTTCAACCAGTTTATTGGATATATTTGCAAGAATTTTGTGTATAATGTCTGCGAGTTTTGTAAAAAAAAATTAATGTGTAAAAGTTCTTTGTGTGATGTATGCAAGTGAAAAATGATGATTGTAGTTTAGTGGTTTCATTATTTTTATAGTAATTATGTTGTAAGGAATTTCACTGTGAACCAATTATAAAGTTTCATTAGTCATATTTGTTATTTTTGAATCTCCATGGCCATAAAATCACTTGTCAAGATCAACATGGAAGTTTTTTCATTGGTGGTAGTTTTTTTTTTTGTAAATAAAAAATGGAGTTTCCTATTACTGAGATTTTAGAGTACAAAAATGCCACATGTCAACAGTCTTCCACCTGTTCCAAAAAATTAGCAGATATCGCAACAAGTGGTAGATTGTGATGTTAACAGGTGGCAGATCGAGTTCTTATTGAACTATTCTATGCATCTAACCCTGCCAAACGAAAACTAGAGAAGGTGGTGGATCGAGTTCTTACTGAACTTTTCTATGCATCTAAGAAAAAATATCAACTGAAAAAAGATGACAAAATTGTAAAATTGCATCATCACAGTACAGAGAGCTGAGATGAGAGTGTGCGAGGTGACCATAGCAAAGAAATTACACATTATCATCTGGGGGCATGTCGTTCGAAGCGCTGTTGAAGGGGTCTTCGCTAGGCTAGAGCACGAAAGGCCTCACACAGGTTAGGCAACACTGAGCTGCAGGTGCATTTGAGAAGGAATCATAGAGCATGTCAATATGTTGGTGCATGAGGGTGTCCCGGTGTATCTAGTCAACCATTTGGTTCATTAGCTCGAAGACGAACTCAAGCTGCTCTGGATGGAATAAAGGTGGTGGATCATGGCAGAAATCATGGATATCCATAAGTGGTGGAGGCTCCAAGACTATATGTCCCTCCACCTCCGCGCTAAAGGTTTCCATATCCTCCACTACCTTGACCTCCTCTGCCACTGTCCCGACTTGGCTGTCCGTGTTCTGAATTGAGGCTACAGAGTCTAGATGGAGGAATTCCTCTAGGAATTCCTCCTCAATTATACATGTGGCCCCTTACATGGTGGCTGGGGTTCTTGTGCTTGTTGGATTATGGTTGGGGGGCTGCCAATCATTCGACACTATGAAGAGGATGGATTCTGGAGGAACCTGGATGGGTTCCTTCGGAATCTCCTCCTCAATGTATGTCATTGGCAGTGTTCTTGGTTTCTCCTGTCACTAAGCCTGAGCAATGGACAAGGCACACTCCAAGCAAAAAAAAAGACTCATAAGCCATTCTAGTTGCTAATATCTAGTTACGAAAAATTCTAGTTGCTAATATTTAGTTACGAAAAATTCTAGTTGCTAATATCCTTTTTATCTTTTGATCATTGAGTAATTTTCTGCATTTTATTATCGCACGTCCATTCTTTATTAAAAATTGATAAATTTTTTAAAGTGGGTTATCTCTTTACTTATTTTTGTTAGCTTAGATCTACGAGCTGCTACAGAAGTCCCACTATGTATTACAATGGTGGTACTCTTTTAGTCCCTTTGACCTACTATTGTGGTCATTTGTTGGACATAAATAAGATTATCTTATCTTATCTGACATGCTCATGCAACCAATTTACAAGTACTTCTTCAAATGCTACCACATATTTATAATCACGTTCATACATATGAAAGCACGTTGATTACTAATTCTTTTGGCCTGCATGTTGTCAAGCTAGTTGGAGAGCATAAGGTACTTTATTAGGTTTCTTGTTCTACATGCAATGTCATATGAATGTCCTTATTGTCCAGGATAACATTTCAATATTTGGGGTTTAACTCTATATAGATCTTTGCAAATTCTATGAATAATATTTTTTGTCAAGGTCTAGAGTATTTAAAAATGTTTGTGTTGCATTAGTTGTGTCTAAGACCGTGTATTATAGTATTATCCAATGCAAAACTGTCTTTTCAAGTCCTTGTAAAGTTGAAATATCATCTCTAATAAATTGAAATGGGAAATTGAATAGGTCCATTTTATAGTTATAGGTAATATGTTCTGCTCAGAGTTGCACATACATAGATGCTTTGATCTAAAAGGTTCATCTCAAGGTAGCTCAACAGACAAAGTTGAAATTGAAGAAACAACAACTCTCAAGGATCTGGATTTGGACTTTGTCTTTTAACTTGAACCATCTCGACGTCAAGCACTTATAACGCAAGTTCATTAATCCTATGCTCTTATTGTTATGGGTGATTTTTTCTTTGCTTTTGTTCAGTGGACATTTTACATTCAGGGATTTTAAGTTTTAGACATCTTAAATTTGTTTGGATTCTGAAGATTTTTGGCATATTTCAATGCCAGCCTCCGAGGATTGGAAAGTAAAAGTACTGATGGATAACCCTTTATAATATTAGATGACAGATTTTATCATTGAAAGCAAAGTGCATAACTCTTTTTCTTTGAATTTAAACCTCGTTAAAAGACTTTGAATGTGCCAAAAGATTCCCAACTTGTCATCTACAAAAGTGATGATTTATGGAAATGGATTGCATTTTCTTTGTGAGCAATTGTTGATTCATCATCTAGATAGTTAAAAATTAAATAGAATATTGTGCCTTTGTTCTTCATGTCCCCAGACAGATTTAAACTTAAAATTTTCATTTTTGTGGAAATTATCTTTTTAATCTGCGAGTGTTAATTGTCCTTGAATTGTAAATTGAGCCTACTCACAGGAGGAAACATTTAGGTTTGTTAAGTTTTAGACATCTTAAATTTGTTTGGATTTTGAATTTTTTTGGCATGAATGACAGCCTATGAGGATTAGAAGGTAAAAGTATCGATGGATAACCCCTTGATAATATTAGATAATAGATTTGATCATGAAAGCAAAGTGCATAATCCTTTTCATTTGAATTTAAACCTCCTTGTCTCATTAAAAGACTTTGCATGTGCCAAAAGATTCCCGACCTATCATTAACAAGATTGATGAGTTCTGGAAAAAGGATTTCTTTTTCTTTGTGTGAAATTGTTGATTCATAATCTAGATAGTTAAATAGAATATTGTTCCTTTGTTCTCCATGTGCCCTGCCCGATATAAATTTAAAATTTGCATTTATTGTGCAAAATATCATTTTATTATTTATATGCAACTGTCAGTGTCCTTGAATTGTAAATGCAACCCACCCAGAGGAGGAAACATGGGATAAACATCTTAAAGAAAACAACACAAAATGTGGGAAACTCTAGGAAATGGGGAAGTCTCAGGAAAGTCTCAGGAAACAGGAAAGGAAACTAACATCATAAAATAATATCTTTGACTTTTCAGACTATTGTTTCATCATTCATCCACTTTAGTACACAAGTTGCATAAAATTCAGATTCCTAGATGATAGAATTGTCATTGTTGTCTTTCATATCATATTTGAAATATCAAATCGTTGTTTAGATTCATATCAAATTACATAGGTTAAAAAATCTAAAAGGTGAAAATAGAGCAGGAAGTTGTGTGCTAGTATCATAAGTACAACAAAATGACTAATGACACCATTGTAAATTAGAGAACATTTCCCTCCTTGTGCTTAAAAACACCACTATTTTTAAATGCTTGGTTGTTAATTGTTTTCACTGTATATAGTTTTTTATATGGTTTAGTATTTCTTAGCGTATATTATAGTTAAATATTGTACTTGTGTTTTATTAGTGAATTTTTATTAATGAGTGTTATAGATGTTTGGTAAAAAAAATTCTCAAAAATCCTTTTATAATTGGCTCAACATACTGTGAATAAAACAATGATCAACATGTTGTGAATAAGGGCATCAAATTTTATTTTAATTTTTAAATAAATAGAGCTCGTCGTAAGAGAGACGACTTCAATGAATTTTGTGACGAAATTGCTATACAATCGACGAAAAATTTTCATCGATTGTATAGTGATTTCGTCACAAAATTACTTGAAGTTGTCGCTCTTGTGACGAGCCCTTGGATAGCTGATTCATTGCAAGATTCTTCAGCTTGTCTCTCTTGTGACAATCTCGCTAACTTGTCGCTCATGCGACAATCTCCCTAACTTGTCTCTCTTGCGACGATCACCCTACCTTGTCGCTCGTGCGACAATATCCCTTTATTGTCTCTCTTGGGACGATATCCCCACTTTGTCGTTGTTGCGACGATCCCCCTAAACTGTCACTCTTGTGAAGACCTCCCTACCTTGTCATTCATGCGAGAATCTCCCCATATTTTTGGTCTTGCGACGATTTTCCTACTTTGTCACTCTGGCGACGATACCCCTTCTTTGTCGCTCGTGTGACAATATCTCTTATTTGTCACTTGTGTGACAAATTCCTAGTTTTTTCATGCTTTTGAAATTGTTTCAGGTTCGTCTCACTTGCCATGGAACATGAAGAGATGTTTGGGAGACACAATATTCGTCGCAATATCCACGATATAACGTCGCAAGAGCATCAAAAGAGCCGTCGAAAAATGAACCAAATTTACTAGTGTATGTTGCTATGTGTAAGGATCTATCAGTAACTTCTCATAATTTCCATGAGACTACAACATATTGAAGAGCTCATATCCAAGTGAAAATTTTGGGTTAATTTTGTAGCGTCGAGGGGCATAAAAGTGTGAGTGAGGCCCACTGGTTGATTCAACTCTAGATTTCCAGAAAATGCAGATTGGTGGTCTTTGAAGAACATAGTGGTACTCTTTGACCGAGACCTTATTTCTAATGCATTTTTTACAATGAGAAATGGAATTATAAAGGAAGAAACCTAGTGGAGCAATTGGCCTAATTCCCAAGGGTTTGGAATGGAGATGTAAAAATAGACAAAATTCCATTATTCTAGGAGACTTTTTTAGGATTTTTGAGATTTTCAAAGGAGGAAAAGGGACCCCAAATAAAAAATATGGAAAATTTTATTTACTTGAAATTTTGCCTCCTCAACAAGATGGACAAATGTATTATCGAAGTCTTCTTAGTTACTCTATATTTTCGAGATAGTATTTTTGCTAAAAATTCCAAGTCTGAAGAAAATGTAAAAAGGAAAAAGTCATCAATTCCAAATTTATAGAGAACTTGACATGAGCATTAGATTAAAAAAAAATGTTTACTTACAATCAAGATTAATATCCACAACATATAAAGTTTTCCTGGTTTCGAACATATTTTCTTCTATAGGTGGCATAAGATGGCCTCTCAGCCAAATGGCACCAGTGAAAAATGGGCATAATTGAGTAGAAATGGCAACTTCAAAAGGTTGTAACTTTCTTCTCGGATCTTAGAATTGATCAAGAAAATAGTCATTGGAAATATCTTGAGCAGAAGAATCCATATTTGATCCAAAAAGTGGAATTTGAACAATAGAACTCTCAAGAAATTAGAGAAATTTTCCAGTGCCATGAAATAGGCATAATGTTTCCAGAATTGCAAAGTATAATAAATTTTCAAATTACAATTTTATTGTCAATTAATCTATATGTCTAAATCTTGTTACAATTAATTTTAATCCGCGAGTTCATAAAATTATGAGATTCAAAACTATATGTGTGGAATTAGATCATTTTTGTTATTTGAACACTCATTGTAGTAACACATAAAACTAAGTTTAAGAAAAGGAAAGTATTGAACACACTTGCATAAAGGAAACACTCTTGCATGAAATAAAAAACTAACTCAACCACTCTTGATGATGATCATGTACTTGGGTACTGATCTGCTATTAGGACCATGCTATCACCAAGTTATCTCTTTTCATATCTTGAAGTTTTCCATGTTTCCAAAAATCATCATTCCATTGTTGGCAAGTTGGGATAAAAAATAAATAGCATTGAGGTAAAATAAACACACTACACTTGCAATGATAAAAGACTAATTATGAAATGAAATTGCATGAAGGAAAGACCACCATGTTCTCATGGAGTGAGCTCCATCTCCTAAGAATTCATGGTAGCAAACTAAACTATAGAATCATAATAGTAAACCAAAACATGTTATTTATAGAACTAGAAAATGATAATCTATGTGAATGGAAATATCAAGAAGTTTTATTCACTCCATCATAAGTTAGACATATGCTCTAAGAGTCCTCCGGTTGGAATGGAGAAACAACTCTTATTTATACATAGACTTGTTTTGAAAATAAGATAAACAATAATTAATTCAGATCCACAAATATCTCATGTGGTTACAACCTTTTTCTAAAAATTAGCAAATCAAAGATATATGGACAAAATTTCTAAGATATTTGATAACAAATTTTATCCTATCTAAGATATTTGATAACAAATCTTATCCAAGATTTCAATATTCTTCTTCATCCAAGATGTTTGAATGATCATCTCAAATCCTCATCAAATCCTCAATGGTTGAAGAGGAAAATCGAATTTGGAGCTAAGTGATAAAAAATTGCATTATTGGAAGCTCCAAATGTACATGTAATCATCACCAAACTAACCCAATTTTCAAAGCTAAGTGAAAGCATGTTATTTTTCTATCATTTAATTATAAATTCACTTAAAATACTAGAATAAATGCTTTGGAAAATATCTTGAACCTAATCCCATATAAAGCATTAAAATTGACTTAATACAAAGTTATGGGAAGTGGAAAAGGATTAAAATTCAAGGGAAAGGTTGTGAAAATATGATAAAAGGGATGGTATATGGGTGACTCAACATCTCCTCCCAACTAAAAATGTTGCATGCCCTCATCCAACCCTACATCCGAGTCTTTGAATTGTATGATTATGTATTCTTCTCAAATATTGTGTAGTAGTGCTAGAAGTTGCAGTTGAGTTTCTTGTGGTTGGTTCTTGTGTGACAACCACAAGTCCTTGTGAGTGTTGGTTCTTGTGTGGTAGCACTTACCTCTTGGATTTGTTCTCTTACTTGCTGGAGAAAAATATCTCACCCCTTATCCAACAACAAAAAGATCATAAACTTGAAAAATAAACCATGTGCATGCATTCATAATGCTAATCCAATAGTTTGCATAAGAGGCCATACAATTGATCAAAAATCTCGTCATGTTGTGAATGCTTTATTACCCTACTAATGACCTTAACAACATGAAAAATATCTCAAGACAAGTCAATAATTTAGAAACACCTTGTTGAAAATTACAAGTCCCGTAGGTGAGAGAATGCATGAGAAAATCACTACAGGTCTGAAAAACAACAATAATTCACAAATGCCAATCTAGATTTTGTTGATTTTTGTTAAGTGTATTTATTTCACCTTAATTCCCTAGCTCACAAAAAATTAGAAAAACCTTGTTTATGGTTTTCAAGTTATACAAAAAAAAATTGCACCGTATTAAAACATAGTGCAACTGTAGTTAGTAGAATTTTCCATCTCATTGGTTGTAATATTTTGTGCAATTGGTGATGCCTACGTGCCAGTGTGTGCATCAGTTTCAAGGAATAGAAAATATGTCTACACAAATAAAGGATATTGCACCATGATGGTGAACAACTATGTAATGCATCCATGTGTAAAATGATGAAGGCGGCATGGGATTGGTCCAAAGCCTCTATATGCTAGGATAGTCATCTCAATTTTTGAAAAAATATGTTGTTCTATATTTGTCTCTAGGTAAAAAAATTTCTTTAATTATTTTGAATGTGGAGCCATATATCGAAAAGATCGGTTGATCTCTCACTAAATACATTATGATGCCTTGATATTGAAAGAAGGCCAACTCTGCATTGAGTAATAATTTCAGGTTCCTCCTTCTTCTGAGATAATTATAATCTTGAATATATTTTCTTATGACTTCCATCACTCTTCTGAAATATGGACGGATCGATCTTCTGCACAATTACATCATCGAACTTGAACTCATTTGAATTTTGGGATTCTAAATTGATTTCATCTTGAGAGAAATCATGCATATCTATCACTAGAATTCTACAAAAATCCAAAAACATTTTCGATTCATCCACTTCCATAGACATTTCACTCTAGTCAGTTACAAAGATTTGATTCTTATTTTCAGTTGAGGAAGCTTGGGGTTCAAAGATAACCCATGCTCTCACCATGGCTTGGGAGACCACAATAGCTACAAATCAAAACTTAAATCCAAATATCACAACAAATCAATGATAAAATCAATTAGGATAAGCTACATAAAGGAGTATTTAAACATGAATCCGAATGAAATGATCTATCCCCTTGCCATGTATTTTTTTTATAAGCATGTGCACAAAAATGTATGTCGTGAGCTCATTTTAAGGCCAAATTGATTTCTTCAAGTTTTGCATTGTGTATTTCATCGTTTCTCATCTTGTCACAATTACATATGTTTATTTTGATGAAGACAGGGCACTTTTGTGCAAAAATACTTGAATTTTTTCTTTCTTGTACAAAATGGTAAAAACATTCCCATACAACCTTCCTTGTGCATTTTTTGAGAATTTTTCATGTGTGGTTAATTGAATGGTTATATTGGGCACAAAATCCATGTCTCAAATTTTCTTTAATTGGCCTTAGCTGCATGCAAACAATGTGCAAAAAGTGTTCTCAAACCAGATTTGACAGTTTTAAAATTTATGTGTTGAGTTTTGGTTTCACCAGAAGCTAGCGCCTTCCCTGTTTAGTTTGGAATCCATTTAGCCAACACAAAATCATCTTGGGGAACCTAGGAACAAAATCCATGTGGAGGATTTTGATTTGAGGAAGTACAAGTATGTTAACCAATGAATGGTTACCGGATTTTCATTGTGGTTACATGTTCTGCTATGTGGTTACACAAACAAAAATAGTGATACGTGGGGAAAATATCTATCACCATTGCATGAAAGTAGGTGATATGGGATCAAAAAGGAGGTATGAGAGTATGGGATCAAAATTTATGAATGTCTTCCCCCCAATCTAAAGGTTGTTTATGTCCTCGGAAAATTTGGAAAATAGAGAAGGGCATATGAAAGCAATAAAGAAAGTATGAGGAGCATAAAGGAATTATTGATTAAAGATTAGAAAACAAACATACCTTCACCTACCTAAGGTCCCTGAGATATGTAACAAGTATATGACATCTTGAGGAGCAAGAACATTGAGCTGGTCAATAATGGTGATCTGAACTGACCTGAATAAAAAAGAGCAATGTAGAATCTTGATCATGTGGTACTTCTATCTTGATATCTGGAAACTTGGAACTTGTAACACAATGGTCAATATATTGAGATCAGGATTAGTATTTTGATGGAGTATCAAATTTGAAATTTTTTGACATAAGAAGCAATGGAACTAAGCTGAAACTTTGATTTCACTTTCATTATTTTCAAATATTTTCTTCCAACAAGTTTTTTTCAAAAAAGACTTGTCTGCCCCCGGATAGGGTGTTAGACGTCCAACACATCCCAACAAATAGGTGGAGCGTCCAACACTCTAGACGAGGACAAGCGACATGCTCCAATAGTGGGGCGACCATGTGACTCCCTCCTTGATGCCACCCTTCTCCTTGATCGTTACCTCCTCAGACCTCACATCCCATTTACTCCTTTGCTCTTATGACTTCCCCTCTCTAGCGTGCTATCTCCACCTTCTCCCTCATGGTGACAAACTTTCGACCTATCCTTCTTCTTCTGGTTTTGTGTGATTTAATACCATGGGGGATTTCTTGGGGGCTCACTTCATCATCGGTATCCTCAGCCAGTTTCCCAGACGCTCTAATTTTGCTCGGATCCTCCTCTAGATTGGATCTTATGTTCATCCCTCAGTGCCTACCATTGACCTCCTCCTTCTCCTGGAAATGCCCAAGTAGCAAGGGAATACAAAAGGAGGCTCCCAGTGGTACCAAACTTATGGCCGCATGGCCCTTCATCCGCCTCCACTAGATCCCTTGGTTTCGAGCTCCACCACCTCGTCCTTGGTTGATTCCCCTCATGTCCAGCAAGCTCTTCCCCCTCTCTCCTCACCATGGGCTTGTCGTCTTGAATGGTTCAACCAGGATGGAAACTCATTGGGCTTATCCCCCAGCCCTCATTGTAGATTTTAACCTTGTACAATATTTACTGTAAACAGATTTTTAGTAAAAGAACAAAAAATATACAATGGAAAATACAAACATTACACAGATATTTTTTCCCTCGAAACTCAAACTGGGAAAACCAACATATTCTATATTCATTCATAGTGATACATTATTTATAATAAAATATACATATAGGAGCCAACAAAATCCTAATTCCTTAATTGGAAATAGAAAACCATCGACAAAAACCATGTGCTGAAAAAACCGCTCAACAATGGACATGAAAATCTAGGCAACACGAAAAATGTGGCAAAAATGTGACATGTTTATATTCTTTGTGACACTACTACTTGTGGAAAGAATATAACACATACCCAACACTCATCCAATGCTTGTGTCCCCCTCACATCCTCCTCTTGAGCCCTCTACCCCTCGTCTGCCCCTCCCCTTCCCTCCACACCTTTAGTGGAGAATCCTTCCTCACCTCCTCTTCCACAAGCCTATGCAAACAATGATGTATGGACGCGCCTCCTGGCAGCCTGGGAAAATCTGCAAGGTCTTTTCTTCAACTCTCGCAGGGACATGGATGACCTTTTCTTCAGACTAGAAAAGATGGATAGACGCAGGGAAAGGATGAAACTCCTGCTCACCACCCTCTTGGGTTCCATTCAGGTACCTGGTTCAACAACACACGATATGAATGAGACATAGAATGCTCATGAGACAGATAATTATCCTGCCACGAGCATTCAAGCAGCAGTTGTGGCCCCTCCTACAACAAAAGATTAGACATACCAAGCATGCGAATGAAGCACTGGGTTTAGGTCACAACCTTCTTCTTAATGTTTCAATATTTAAGTAGCTTACTCATGCAGGGATTTTAGACTATGCTACAAGTAGACGACCATCAGGCTTTAGGTGGCATCTTATGGTTTAGCACAAGACGCCTGTATAAACAGTCTATTTTTGTCTTTTTAGCATAGTACATTTCAATTTTTTAGATATATTTTTAGTGCCCGTCGGATTGGTTTCCCTGTTGGGTGATTCAGACCAACACAAACTTTGGCATGGCAGCTTTTTCTGTATTTTCAGTCTATGAAAGGTAATACAAAAACTCTTCTTACAAAAAAAAAAGACTTGTCTGATTACACCCAAAGGGTTTTCACAATAAAAAATAATTATTCTCGAGGAAGTCCCATCAACAAACTGGTTTTCAAGCACTCCAATGTCCAATGGCGCATGAGACAAGTTCTTACTATCAAATTTATTTGGAAAAGGAAAAGGACCTAACAACAAGATAATTCATCATTATAAAGGAGTTGAGTTACATTATTGCATGGGTTAGGGGTGGGTGGAGTAGAAAAGTATGAAAATCTTGTGAAGGGAAGTAGACTAGAGTTATGATGGAATAACAGTCAAAACAAAAGATTTAGCTTGAAGGTTGACCATGCACGAAAATGAAACTTCGTGAACTTCAACATTATCTTGAGCTAGAAAGAGAAAAAATGTAAGATTTAGCTTGAAGGTTGACCTTGCATGAAAATGAAACTTCGTGAACTTCAACATTATCTTGAGCTAGAAAGAGAAAAAATGTATGGCATACCATGGTAGAATAGTATATCTCTGAAAATACTTCACCATAAGCCATGGTATATATATATATATATATATATATATATATATATA
>JASDQU010736743.1:18587-41148 GCA_032191745.1 Picea mariana | reverse complement strand
ACTTTTCTCAGGCAAAAAGTCCTTGTTGGGAGCATGAATACACCATTGTTAATACATCACCAAGATGACCAAAATCATGTGTAATAGAATTCCCCCCAAAGTATGAGGCCATAAATAGTGACAGCCGAAATACTTTGTAAACTGCGTGTGTGTGTCAGAAACCAGGAGTGCACCTAATCGGAAACCTGCAAACAACCAAGCATCTACAGAATATAATACCAATCCTGAGGTAGGAATTCCCATACTCAGATCACAAACGGATGACATTACGAATGTGGGTCATGGCCACCAATCATACACCATGGATCCATGCCATCAAAAATATTACATAGCCACCAAGAATACATTGTGGGTCTATGCGAGAAGATTCAAATTAGGATGACATAGCCATATGACATACAAAGTGGATCTATGTGTCGATTCAAATCATACATACTCCATCGCAGCCTAGATAAAAAGGATGAAATCCAGGGTCTTCAATCCCATCACTTGAAAGTACGAATCTAGCCATGTGATTACATCTGTCAAAGTCGAACATGGTAGAAACCACTTGATTACCGGTCATTGATGAAACCGTTAACAAGCATGAGGAAAATCACCATTAATGTCAATGACTCCCAAGGTATACTAGTACAATCCAATGAATGTGAATAAATGAGTTGAGGTCGAACATTCAATGGAATCTCCCAATCAGGGGTCAATAATGAAAACCCACTGTCGAAAGCGAGAGAACCTGCCATTGAGGCATGCAAGTTCCAAGGTACCAAATAATTTCTAAGTCTTGTTTCCGGATAATGAGTTGGAGTCGATGGGACAAGACTCATCATAGGAGGGCCTTGATGTATCTCCCATCAATGAAACGAAATGAGTAACAGATTTTGAAGCTGAAACAGAGTATGAATATAGATGACAATGGACACAGGGAAGGCCGACCTGGTAAGAATAGACAACTGCAGATGGACGACTCAAATAAAGGTTTTACATGAACTTATCTTGAACATATGAATGACACAACCAGAGATTTGGCAGCACTGACTCGGAGACGACTCAGGATATGACCTTGTAACAAGTTGAATGAGAGAAAAATGGACTTCCCAAACCGGCTTCCAATAATGAATAGGGGGTGTCATGTTCAAGAGAGACACTTACTGCCAATAATATGAATACGAAAACACATCCCTTTCCCAAATTTTCCCCCACCATTTCTGGCGAGTACCTCTTTATTTTTATGCAAGCTTGAGGAGGATAACATATGCTTGTTGATGTAATCTCATCCTTCGGATGAGTCCCTCGGAGTATGTTTAACGAACCCTAGGAAGGAGTGGTTCGTTCCCATTACGGGTCATTCGATGTTTGTTTAACGAGTCCAAAGAGAGAAAACTCGAAGGTTTTTCATGATTATAGATTCTGGAAAAACACTCAAAAGAGAACTCTCTTAGTTCCTTTTTTGTAAAGTAGTCTGATGAGACTGAAAAAGAGATAAATTATCGCTCAACAGACGCTTTCTTCAAATAATTTAACGAGCGTGAAAAGAACAAGATCACTCGGCAATCTTTTCATGTTTAGAGAGTCTGAAAAGAGCTTAAAGAGAACTCCAGGGGGTTCCTTTTTCATATAACCTTGATGAGCCTGAAAAAGTGATAAAAGTGTGCTCGATTACGTTCTCATGTATTTTCGAGCGTGAGAACGAACAAAGACCAAGCTCGAGGTTTTGTCTAAAAACCATAAAAAACAATTAAGCATGCGATAAAAACGAGAAAATATCCATACTCCTTCGTGTAGACTTCAAAGTCGTTATATTTGCGAAAAGTCACACTCATAGGGCTATTAGGCATTAGGTTTGATGAATAAAACAATATAAAAATCAACAAATATGGTAAAAAGTAAATATAAGTGGGTAAAAGGGCTTTTACCATAGTCATTGTGACTTTGCCAAGAATTGTGCCCAAAACCCCTCTTTTTCCCCTGAATTTTAGTGCTTGATTGCGGAAGGTACAAGCAACCATTTGGCGAACCGTCTTCGTCAGCGAGGTAAGCTCTTTGTCTTCTACCTTTTCATGGTTCAATTTTTTGTTTTCATTGGCAAATTTCAAGTTTTTGAATTTGTTTTAGGGCCAAAACTTGTGCCCAGGCATTCTCGCAGGCTAGCCATATGGGACCTACGAGAATGCACCTGCGAGAACCTCTCACTGTGCTAAAGGGGCACTTGCGAGGGCTGCAAAATGAAAATTTACTTTGATTTTTTCTCAATGAAAAATATGCCAAGGCTTGAAATGAGTTGTTGACTCTCTTCTTATGGTCCTTATGCAGGCATTTAACCATCACGATGTTGGAGTGGCATGAAAGAGAGCATGAAGAGGATGATGCTATTGTCGGGAATGACCCAGGCACTGTTGCCGCTCTTCGAGACTGTGGTCTCTTGAAATTCTTTTGGATCCCAGGCATGAGGGCCCAAGTCAGGTTGTTGGAGTACCTCATTCATATGTGGGATGTGGACCAACAAGTATTACATGTGGGGGTCCACACATTTTCTTTGGATATCGAGGACATTTACTTCCTAACAGGACTGTCACGGCATGGGTACCACGCTAGCTTGATCGGTAGCCGAGGTGGTGGGCTGCCTATGAGTGAGTATTTTCATCAGTACTGTGTTCCAGAGGTGGAAAGAGGCAAAGGAAAGGTGGCCATTTGGGGGGTCCAGGATTTGACCCTTCGCACTATTTTGTTCACCATTGCTCATATGGCTGGTAGCGCTACTCCACACATGGCTCTCCAGAGCTATTTTCAATACACCATAGAGTGTACTAAGCCTCAGGTCTTTAACTGGCCAGACGTAGTCCTTTGTAGCGTAAAGAGGAAGTTGACAAAATGCAGGAGAGGTAACCTGAAGCAATTCGGGTACAGATCACTTTTGGTGTCCTTCTTTCTCGAGAGGGTCCCCTTGCTGAGATTATAGGTTGAGTGGGGTTTATCGGCCCCACAGGATCTGAGGATGTTGAGGTGGTGCAACCTCATTTCCTGACACGTAGCTGGGCCTATCATTAAATACAATGATTCCTTCTTTGTCTGGTTGCGACCACAGATGTTGATGGTCGACGATTATGCCTATGTCGGGTTGGATTTTTGAGGAGATTCGGATTTGGCCTTACCTGAGGATTCTCAGTGGGGAGATCTAGGTAATAAGTACACATTTTTTCACTTTTAAATGTTTTTGTGAGTTTTATCATATGCAATGTTTTTATGTTTGTCCAAAGTCTAATTACAAAAATTATTTTTTGATGACACAGACATGGGGCCTTATCGACCTCCGGGTACCTCTTCTATTCAGCGACGAGGAGAGGTAGCTCCAGTGCCATGGTCAGACACTGAAGATTATGAGGCAGTGGAGAAAAACTTAGAGGGGTTGACTGCTGACATTCCGGACATGCCTATCGAAGAGGTCCCTCGGCTTTATTAGTGACATACGATGGGTGTGTCAGAGTCTATCGGTCGACTGCTTCATAGGGTTTTCTGGGTAGTCATGTGTTATCACAAGAATCACCCATGATGTTACTTTGTAGAAGCTATGAGCTTCAGATTTTGAAATTTTGGTCCTCAGACAGAACTTTTTTGTAACAAACTTTTGATCATTATGTACATATATACGGATTCTACCGGCTTATCTTGTGTTATGTGATACATGTGATGTGATTGGTTTATAAATGGCTCAAATGTCTGTCTAATACATAGTTATCTAATGCATCAGTTAATGTATTTAGACATCTAGGAATATGTTGATACTCAATATAATCAAAATAATGTTCCAAGAGGCGAATTCGTAAATATACCCGTAATAAAGTAGGACTTCAAATATCATAGACATTACGTAACTGTAGTACTACTAGCTACGAATCGATTCGTACAACCAAGTGACGGATATCGAGCGAGATAGCATCAATCATCAATTCGATAATGGAGCTATACTTTGCAATATTGTTGGTCGCACGGCCGAGACACACACCTCGTAGAGTGATAAGTTCGTTTGTAGGGGTGTAAATTGCCCAAGCAGTGGAAACAAGGTTCTGAGTACTACAGCTAGTGCCATCAGCGAAGCCAATGTGGGGTAGTGAAGACTCTGACATCTGGAAAAAAAACACAATGTAACATAAGGGTAGAGACCAGATAACAAAAAAGCATACTACAGTAACACACAAGAAGTATGATACAATAAAATACAAGTACTCATGCACAGGTGATCTTAGGCATAGTACTTCTTTAAGTACAACCCATTTCTGGGTTCACTCAAAGGGATACCATCGTAATCTACTAACTTGTAAGCTCCTTTCGCCAGCACTCGTCCCACGATGTAAGGACCTCGCCACATGGCTTCGAATTTTCCAGCTCCTAGCATATCTCGATCTTGTTCGTAAAGGAGAACCATATCACCTTTGGAGAAAACGTGAGGCTTGACATGTTTGTCGTATTGGGCCTTGACATGTTTCTTCTGGGATTCTATGACTAGGGTAGCATCACGTCGAGTTTCGTCCAATCACATGAGATACAACAGACGTTCTTCTTCCGCAGAAGTGTTTGGTAGGAGTTCAACGGCTAGTTTTAGGGAGGGCATATCACATTCAATTGGCAGGATGGCTTCTAGACCATAGACTAACCGGAATGGTGTAAACCCGATAGTAGAATTAACGGACGTTCGGTAAGCCCACAATTCTAAAAACAACATTGTGTGCCAACTCATTTTGTGAATCCCTATCATTCGTCGAAGCATGGTGATGAGGACTTTATTAATCGCTTCGACTTGGTCCTTGGCTTGTGGGTAATAGGGTGTTGAGTTTTCATGGCGGAGACCCAACTTTCAGTGAGTTCGGACATCATGAAGTTTATAAAGTGGCTACCGTGATCGGTGACGATAGCCTGAGGAACACCAAAATGAGCTATGATGTGATTGAATATGAATAATGTTGCGGTCTTCCCAGTATTGTCAAATGTCGGCATCGCCTCGGCCCACTTCGTAAAATAGTCTATGGCTACAATAATGTATCCATGCCTCTCGGCCAAGTGAGGGTGACATGTCATGAAATTGATACCCCATTTCGCAAAAGGACCGATGGAGACCACAGGGTGAACAGGAGCGGGATGTGATCGGATTTTATGGTTGTAGGTCTGGCAAGCATGGCATTTTGGGATGACAATTATACAATCATGAAATAAAGAGGGCCAAAAATACCCAGCTCGCCAGATTTTATGGGCAGTGGCAGACCCAGACATGTGACCACCACAAGCCCCAGAATGGCAGTCATTTAGGGATTTCTCAGCCTCGTCAAATGTGAGGCAGCGTCAAAAAAATGAGTCAATCCCACGACGATAAAGAGTATCACTGAGGATAATATACTGACGGGCTTGGTAGCATATTCGACAGCGGTCAGTACTAGACAAATTGGGCTGGAAATTCTGGGTTTGGAGATATATGATGATATCTCCATACCAAAGATCATCGGAGCTAATCAAGAAAAGGGATTCATTAGGTAATGAATCGGTTGCCACCTTTTCTGTCTCAGAGTAGGGAAAGTCACATATCAACTCGACAAACACTAAGGATTTCTTGGACTTAGCGCGTTTGAATTCCAAGTCAAACTCCTGGAGTATCACGATCCATTTGGAGTATTTTCCCCCTAGCAGTTGGCGTGTGAGAATGTGTTGCATAGGGTTGCAGGTAGAAATTACCGTAGTCTTGCGAGAGAGGATATAGTGTCGAAAAATGTTGAACTGCTTGGACGGCTGCCAAGGCCAATTTTTTGACATGTAAATACTTGGTTTCGGTAGGTGTTAGACTTTGACTCAAGTAATAGATGACATGTTCGTCATGAGAATCATCCTCCTGGATGAGAACCATAGCGATGGTGTAATACGAGGCTGCGAGGTAGAGGAAGTAATCGCGATTGTAATCAGGGGGGAAAACAAGTGGAGCACGTGTTAGGGATAGTTTCAGAGCTTCGAAAGCTTTGTTTGCGATGGTATCCCATACGAACTCGAACCCCTTTTTTTAGTAGTCGCGTAAATCCAAGAGTTAACTCGGCATAGTTTGGGATGAAACGAGGAAGAAAGTTTTCTTTCCATTGCAAACTTTGTAACTGGCGAAGTGAAGAAGGAGGAGGGAGATTGAGAATCGCCTCAACCTTCAAAGGATCTACTTGGATCCCTTGATGTGAAACAATAAAGCCTAGAAGTCGGCCGGATTCTATGCAGAAAACGCATTTGTGAGGATTCAAGCGTATATGGTAGAATCGACATCAGAGGAAAATGGCTCGGAGGTGTATTGGATGATCGACCCAGTGCATGGAATGAGCGGGTAAGTCATCAATATATGGCTACACGATGTGCTTGATATCATGGAAGGCATAAGACATAGCGCGCTGAAAGGTTGCGCCAGCATTTTTGAGACCAAAAGGAAGTTTCCGATAGGAAAAAGTGCCCCAAGGACAAATAAAAGCGGTTTTGTGTTGGTCCTCGGGAACAATATTGATTTGATTATATCCGGATAAACCATCCATCAGAGAGAAGATTTCACTTCCGCCACAATCGTCGACAATCTAGTCGACGAAGGGGGTAGGAAAGTTGTCTTTAGGACATGCTCTGTTAATATGCCTATAATCAACGCACACGCGAATTGTGCCTTGTTTCTTATCGATCGAGACAAGATTGGAAACCCAGTCAGTGAGAGCCACCGAGTAAATAAATCTGGCTTTGAGAAGTTTCTTGACTTCAAGCTTTATAACGGCCGCTTTACGTGGGTGGACTGGATGAAGGCGTTGCCAGACGGGTTTAGCATCTGGGTATGTCTTGATCTCATGTATCACAATGTCGGGGTCAATACCCGGCATTTCTTCATAGCTCTAGGCGAAGATGTCACAGAATTCTTTGAAATGTGACTTGTAGGTGACGATTTCGTCAGGGGAACACGAAGCTCCGATGTGCACATTTTCGACAATTCCAGGTTTTATGGATATGTCGAGGGGAATGGTGGGTGAGATATTGCTTAAGTTCCCTTTGGAAAACACATCGTGTGTAGACTCAGGAACAGTGGAAATGATGACAACGGTCGATGAGGTTGAGATCCATTGGTAGCTCTCGATGGTGTGTTGTTCCAGGAAGAGGATGGAACGATGATGTCCATCGTCCCAGGGGGTGACTTCCATAACAGACATAATCATTTCGTCCATGGGAAAAATGACGCATAATAGATCTAGAGATAAATCACCAAGAGAGGGGGTAGAAGGAGTTGTCGATTGAATGGCCTGATAGGTGGATTCGACTAGTCTCAACGACATTTCGTCGCCATAACGAAGATGATTTTCGGGGTCGGGTACCATCCATGGGTCGTGAGACGCAGGGGTTCCAGTGGAGATCATGTTGATTGAAGCGACAGACGGATATGGAACATCGGGTGGTGGGATGGGGAAAGTACCCATTAATGAGGAGTCTTTAAGAAGACCCACACCGACGTTCTCGTATCCGGGGGGGGTTGGTGATGAACGGTACATTTCCAGTACGCGTATCTGAGTTAAAGAAGGCTAATTGGTCGATGGTAATTACCTTTCCTTGATGTGGGAAACGTGCAACACAGAAAAGAGTCGACACAACTGCATGCATGGAATCAATCCAGCTATGGCCAAGCAAAAGATTGTAATCGAGAGGAGCGTCAAAGACTTCCACTTCAACTTGGACCATTTTGCCTTCTAACATGATTGGCAATGAAGGGAGGACACCGCAAGGCTTAAAACCGGAGCCATTAATGGCTTTGAGTGTGTTGTGGGATTCATTCAAAGAGGGACAGTCGATGGCTTTCCAGCAGGTAATAGACATGACACACGTCGAGGCACCCTCATCTATAACAGTTCTACAAATGTTTTTGTCGGAGACAATAACTTGTATTTGGAATGCGAGTTGAGGGGGTAACCTTGGAATGTGATCTTCCAAGTCAAAAATTATTAAGTTCATATCCGTAGGGTCGATTCCACCGATAGCTTTCAACAATGCCTTATGTTGTATAGGACAACTTTGAAGGACTTCGAGGGTTGACATTGCGGATGGTGATTGGGCCAAATCTTCAACAATACTGTAGTTATGGGCAACAAGGGCATGAGGATTGAAAGATGATTTTCGAACGACGCCCTTTGGAGGAGGGTGAAGAACTGTGTCGAGGCTTGATCATTCAAGATGAAGAGGACCGTTGGCAGGTGGGATCATGGGAGATGGTTGGAACAATGAAGGAGGTATAGCATCAACCTTCTCTTTAGAGGAGGAATAATCTTTGGCTAGAGTGGTAAGTGCGATGTCATTTTTCTTTGAATCTCCTGTACACATTAAGACATAGGATGTATTGGAGGGGGAGGGTTGGTCGTGAATGACCAATTGGGCCTGTTGTTGAGAAGGGAAGGGTTGTGACAATACGGCCAGAGTGGGTGGTTTCGGGGTCCCTTGAAGGAACTTAGTAACCTTGGCTTGTTGTGAACAATCCTTAGTGTAGTGATCATCACCACAGATAAGACAAGGGTATCAGGGTTTGCACTTATCCCTATCATCAACAGGTGGTGTTTTGGTTCTTTCTCCTTGCGAATTAGTTTTGTCCTCCTTATTCTTACCCTTTCCTTTTCTGGATTTGTTTTTATTGGTGGGGGTAGATTGAACGACATTTACCTCAGAAGTCTTGTTGGTGGGAGGGGTAGGAGACAGAGCATTTTGAACATTAGAAGAAATGGGTTTGGGGTTGTTACTGGAGGTTTGGACGTAATTTGGTTGGGCATGGAAGGTGTTAACCACACCGTCGGCCACATGAGAAGCAGCAGGGGTAGTTGAAGTGGCGGAAGTAGAAGGACGAGGCGCATCAGGGAGTAAGTCGTAAAGAGTACCTGTTTGTGAGTAAACAAGGTCAAGGTATTAAGCATGACTAATGGCCTGTTCTTCTGTGACAACTCCACCCATGGCGATGTCACAACCGATGTCATTCACAAATGATTTTGTGAACCATTCTGCCAGCAACTGATCGAGAAATTTAAGTTTGATGAGACGTCGTCTCCGTCGCCATTCATGAATGTGATCGGAGATATGAGTGGCTTTGGTTTGTTTAAAAGAGCTCAAAATCTCGATCCCTATTTCATAGTGAATCGGTAACTAGTAGTGGGTGAGGAAAGCCATAGCGAGGGTATTGAAGTCAGTGAAGAAATCTCCTGGTAATTCTATATACCACTTCGTGGCAGAACCCGTGAGAGTTCGTTGAAAAAGGCGTAAATGAGCAGAGTTATCCATCAAGGAGTTGGATGAGCACCAAAGGTGAAAAGTCATTACGTGATTGTTCGGGTCCTCTCCCGCTTTGCCATCGAATTTAGGGATGTCGGATAGTTGTTTGGCTGGTATGGCGGGCCATTGGGGAGAGTGATGGATCTGATCGTTTAAAATCCTCAACAGATCCGGGAGGTCCAAAGTGTCTTAGAAAGGTAACTGTCTATTCACATGTGGGTATTGGTGGCTTTGGGGAGGGAGTCCCGTTGGAAAACCAGTGGGACCATAAGCAGTCTGCATATAATGCGAGGATCCAGGCAGATTCGGTGGTTGTTGTGGAGACAAGTAACTCATTGGGTTGTACCCTTGAATGGGGGTGTGGGGTTGAGTAGTCGAGCCCCAAATAGGATTCGACATACCTGGATATGGTTGGCCTATACTAGGGGATATAACGAATGTAGATTGAGGCTGTTGCCCCCCAGTCAATTGAGGATTATGTTGTATCAGATAGTTCCAATACTAGGCCAAGGATAGAGGTATGTTTTGTCCATAGGGTGGGATCAATGGGGGTTGTGCTCTGATCAAGGGTTGTGCTCCAATTAGGGGTTGTGTTCCAATTGGTATTTTCCCTACAAGGGGGGGTTGAGTTGGGCCTCCTTGGTGAAATTGTCCACCAACACGAATCTGGTAATTTGGTGTGAATGATGGCATAGTGCCACTAGGATCAGTGCCTTCGATAGAGGATGGAAAAGGTCCTCTGAAAGGGGGTGAAGGAAGTGTCAGAATGAAACCAGGAGGAGAGTACCCAGAAGAAGAGGGACCACCAGGAGTTTCGTATGTGATGTACGTAGGAAGGGGAATAGAGGCATTCAATGCACAGTATCTGGGTGGAAATGTCGGGGTGACTCTGGGTGAAAGCGGTGTACCAATAGGGTCTTGGCTAGCCGCGGTAATCCTGGTGTGAAGACTCGTAGTATCTTTGTAATGGACCATTTGTAAAGGGAGATTCAAGATGTGGTCAGCTTGTGGAGCTTCTGTACCAGGAAAATAATAAGTAGTAGTAAAAGGTATTGCGTCTGGGTCAGAGGTTTCAGGGAACGCAGGTGAGACAGTGATATCAACGCCTGATCCTGAGCCAAAGAGATCCCGTCTAAAAACTCTAGTAGTCCAAAAAGGATCTTGACCCTCAGGTCCTGGAAAAGGTCCAGTCGGTGATCCAGAAGACAAAACAACCAAGTCTCTAGAAGAATTTACTCACATAATACGTCTCTCAGAGTCGGGATGAAGTTGAAAGTCCTCTCGAGAATTGGTAATTCAGAACCGTTCTAGAGAGTCAGTTCTTTCCACTTGTGGAGTGGTGACGTCTTGGACTTCACTCTGTTGAGGAGAGCCCTCTGGTGAGTTGGTAGGCAAGGGTTGAGAACCTTCCATATTTTTTGGGGGTAAGCCTTGCATTCTATGTGAACGACATGGAGGTTCAATTGTGAACGAGTTAAAAACTTACGAAGAAAATTCTATGGTCAACTTGGGTAAACAAACAACATGCACTAGTAAAAAAAATCTAGGAAATAACACCAAGAAAACAAGACCTTCTAATTCCGAAGTCACTAGTTGGTGATGAAATCCAACGTCACAACAAGGAGATGAGAAGGGGCTGGGCTAGTGTGGAAAAGTTACGTTGACAACCTGCTTACCGGACTTACACCCTGGTGCAAGCTCCCACACATAATCATGGGTATAACCTCCAAGGAGCTTAAGTGAGTTTGGCCAACGTCGATTCCAGGTACCGTGAAGACTTTCCCCTTCATAGTCACCTTGTGTAAGACCCTGAGAAGATAGGCCACTAAGGTTACCACCAACAACAATAAATCCTGAGGGGATAGTTGACAGTCCGAGCCACATGCAAGGGCAGGGTATCTAGCCCAAAATCAACTTGAGAGTCTTCCACTCATCATTGTGGGTATACCTTCAAGTGACCCCCGTAATACATGCAATCTCTACACCGATATCAACAAAGCAGGGTGAGTAACTCTATCAATATTAATGCGACCTCGGGTTTGACCCTTGTGTGAGAAGGGCTTCCCAGGACAAAATGTTGCAAATGGAATTGGACACTCCTTAACACAAGATGCTATTGTGTGTTTTGTGCTTTGGAGAGTGTATCTCTCTGCCTTATTCCAAAGCTCTAGCCTAGCTAATGTTGGTGTAATAGAGTCCTAGAAAAGAGTTACTAGTTAAATTTTAAAATCCACACGATATTATTAAAGGTTGTTATTACTCAAAGGAGACGAAGATGAAACTAATGTTGTGTGTGACTCTGACCCAACAATGCATAGATAGGAATGAAAAAATATCAATTCTTGTTCAATGAATCCTATTTATGGGAGGGAAAGAGGAGTTTTCTGGAACAATCTTGAACTACGATATATAATATTCTTTGAAAATGCAATATCAACAAATCACGACCAATGCCAATTCTCTATTCATTCTATTTCAACAATTGAATGCCAATATTCTCAAAATAAAAAATTGCTTTTAAAAGGAAAAATGTTTTTTAATTTTCAAAAGAAACCACACAACAGTGGTGAAACTAAGAAAAACTAGCAACTAACGAAAAGCAATATACAACAAATCCCAAACCAATCTTTCAATGAAGACAAACATAACAAGTAGACAAGACTAGTCTTTTGAAATGCATGAGGGAAACAATTTTCCAAGCAATGAGCAATTGAGAAAGACAATTAATCCCAACTTTTAAACTGATCACCGGCTCCCAACCAAACAAGCACTCAGATTTCAGGACCCGAGATTATACCCTTGTTAATAAAAGGTCAAGAGGCAAGAGTTGAGAAAAACGAACAAGAAGTGCTTTCGATTTCTGAAGACTAATCATTCACAAAATCTGAAGTCAAGAAACAATCAATCAGTGGCCCAAGAAGTTCTCTTCAGACACACATACAAATTTGGGTATCTGGGCATACAAAGGACCTTAATCCCAAAATTTTGCAAAATGGGTTCGCAGGCAAGCAGTAGTGTACAGTGCGAGAATGGAGCATTCTCGCAGGCTGGTCACAAGCAAAGTGCGAGATGTTTGCATTGGACTGCACAGTAGGGTGTGAACTCTAGTAGTTCTCGCGGGAAATAAAAGGGTTCAGTGCGAGAATGACTGAAACTAGGCAAAATTTGGAAAGAAGACACAAAATTTGAAGGAACCTCTGGACCCAGAGAGTCTGTCAGGGTCTCCTCAAGACTCAGAGATTGATAGAAATGGAAAATGGTAAGGTAAGAGCAAATGGCCAAGGAAAAACACCAAAAAACACCAAAAAATGGGTTGCACCCCAGCGGAGTCGCCAATTTTGTTATCAGACTAATTGGTAGGTGCAGACACTAATAGATCTCTCTAGATCCACCTAGATCTAGAACAAAACAGGATAGGACATGACTCTTTCCCTAAGTTGCAATCATTGAATCTGCTAGTAAGGAGGAACAACTGACATACCTTTGTATTGCTTCCTTAGGTCTCTGTTGCTCTCGCTTCGCTCCAGTGCTCTTATGAGGTCAAGTCCAAGACAACACAAACCAACCAAAGTGAAGATAGAAAAATGTATTCCATGTCAACTTATGCATATGATCAAGGAATTACACAATAAAGTAAGAGTGACTTTATGGGAAAGGGACATGTCGCTGTATCATATTAATTGAAAGTAGAAGATACAACCTGATCACATTGATGTCGCAAGCTTCCTTTTAGGGACTCTTGGTTCCAACACACACACTCACTTTGTACTTGCATGAATAAGATCCAATTCCTCTTGATAGACCAACTAGAGCCTTCAAGCCTCTGTCCAAGTGGGGTTCTTCACACAATTCTTACATCAATTCTTCATTTAATCTTTCTTAATATTTTCCATGAGAAAACTTTCAATATATAGGAGAATGAGAGATGGTTACATGGATGAGGATGATCCCATCAAATATGAGAAGTCAATAAAATGACAACCATATGAATGCCAACTCATTTTCTAGAAGATTCCCTTCTAGAACCCTCGAGACCTCTTCTCTTTTTCAAGCTTGAAAACAGGTTCACACCCTATGTGTGGAGAAAACTGCGAGAAGCTCGCACCCTAGGTGTAGGTGGCCTGCAAAAATGAGAGATTCTCGCACCCTAGGTCATATGCAGCCTACTAACTCACTTTGAAAATATGCTTTCTGGAAGGAGACAAGGTCCACTATTCTCAGGAAAAAATTCCTTGCTGGGAGCCTGAATACACCATTGTTAATACATCACCAAGATGACCAAAATCATGTGTAACACTATCGTAGACTCTTTGTGTGCACTACATGTAGGTGTTATTTCTAGTTTACCTTCTTCCATAAAATTTTTACCTCTAATGACTTGTAAAGATACATCTACTAAAGGTGACTCAACTTCAAAATTAAATGTTACCTTAAATTTTAGGGTGAGATCTTCCTAATATGTTGTCTCTCTACGCATTTCTAGCTCTAAATACCAGTTCCTGGGAACTTTCTCCAGTGTATGTATGAACATGTGCGTCCATTCATGTTTCGATACATGCCACCAAGTTGTAAAGCACCACGCAACATGATCCTTCGGATCGTTTATCCCCATATACTTGTGTATGGGGTATTTTGTTCCAAACTTGATTTGCATCAGACTTTTACAATGTTGCCAATCTGCTATCCCTTCCTTATGGGTTTCCCACCATCTTTTTGGAGTTTCTCTCAATGCAACATCTAATGCGAAAAATATTTTTTGTTCAAGTAGTTGTAGCTCAAATTCATTGACAAAAGAACTTACCTTAGTTAATCCCTCAAAACTTGGCATATCACATACCTATGTCCCGATCCAGCTTAAAGAGCGAGTAATGCGAGCACACCTTATGTTCGACACTTCATGCAATCAATGTTGCCAATGTTCAAGTCCTTCCTCCGATTCTGATGCGCAAGAGCTTATGCTTCTCCAAGTAAGCACACCATATGCAGTGGGATTGACGTAGTCATCCATGCACATTGCCATATTATATAAGTTATCAATTTCCTCTCTTGCAGGCTCCACATATCTTCTTTCCTCCATAGGGTCTAATGGTGCAGTGACCTTTAAGCCTCCTCCTTAAACATCATCTCTCTTTTCTTCATATCTCCTTATTGTCGAAGGCCCAATATAGTCCAAGCAAACCTGGATACAGATCACTGTTATTCATGATCTCAATATCCTCAAAGATAGCTACACTGCGCACTCCATCTATATTAACCAGTACTCCTGTCAATCTCTTGATCGATATTATCTTATGTTGGTTAGCCAACCTCAACTGAATAGTTGACCAAACTAGCTTTGGTTTCCCCATCATCTCCCACGACTATCTTGGAAGAACATTGACATTTGATCCTAAATCTAAGATGACATTGTCCATGTCATATTATTTTATCTACGTACTTAATATGAACTCTCGGTTGGTCCTCTTCTTGCACAAAACTTGGTTCATTTCTTTATGCGTCGTAGGTACTTCTCTATCTTGTGTACACTGATCAATCATTCCACACAGTGCATTCAATGTTGTTTCATCCAGCATCAACTCTAAACAAATATTTAGAAATTATTTCAAAGCATTTACCTTTTTGACTGTCCTTTCTGGATTGTCCCCGAGGTGTAGGACAGTCGGTGACAGAGTGTGATTTTAAGGCACTCCATGATGTTAAATTCACCGGTTCGAAACCTGCAGGGACAAAAAATCTAGCCATATTAAGGGTTGGTGTGGCTCAGGCCGGGTGCGATCCCTGGGTGATTTTGACGGCTTAGATGCCCCTAAGTCATGGTTTCTTAGCCACAGGTTAGTCCCACATGTCACGAAAAAACTAACAAACAAAAAAAAAAGACTTTCCTTTCTGAATTAGTGTGATCCTAAATTGACGACATATCATTATATATTGGCGGTGTCTTTGGCGTTGATGCTATCCAGTCTAGTCCTAGTATATTCTTCCTTGCTTGTTGATAAGTTTATTTTTATTTCTACAGGTTGAATGTTGGCATGGGCTCAACTTCTTTCCTTATCCATTGTTCGAATCCCTTTCCCTTCTCTGTCACATTTGATCTGGTTCTCGTTCCACCATGTGTAACAACTGCTACTCTGTTATGATCGCCATGTTCTTTAGTGGCTATCATCTGTAGGTTCTGGTTCTGATTCTGATGTTGGTTTTGATTCCCTTTTTCCTACCATTTCGCTATCAGTTGAGGACAATTTCTGTCGCATGATCCAATGCACTACAAAATGTGCATGTCATGCAAGGATTTGAGCAATCTCTTGCTAAATGTCCCGGTTGATTGCATTTATAACAAATTATCGGTCCTCTTCCTCCTCGACCAAATCATCCATGTCCTCAACCTCTGTTGAATCCTCCACATCCACCCTGATTAAAGCCTCTGGGAGTATTGTACTATGGAAATACTCCTTCTGTCGTGATATTTTATTCTTGGATTATGTACGCATCTAAAGTGTGCTCTTTCATTAAGTCAAATGCACGACAATCTTTCTCATTGTGTCCTATCTATTTGCAAAAATTACAAAATAAATTCCTGGGTGTACTCTGGTACTTCTGTAGTAAGGGAGAAGCAGTCAGATGATGTCCCCATGTCTTACATATCTCACAATACCCTACTCCTCCTACCAATAGGTTTGGTTTTGTTGTGGCCATATACTGCGTGAATGTTGAACATTCTTATTTTCGATAGGATTTTGTCTTACATGTTATACACCAAACATGTTCGTTCTTTTCCTTTTCCTTCGTTATCTCTGATAATTGAATTCTCAGCACAACCAACTGTGACTGTACTTGTTCCATATCCTATAGGATATGCTTCCAATTTCATCTATGTTAACGAACAACGAATGTGTGGCAATAGACCTACAATAAACCATTCTCAATGTTGCTCGTCAGGAATATGAAAGGTTAATCGACCCATCACATCCTTAAATCTCTAGTCGTAATCCCACATTGTCTCATTCGACACTTGCTTAATTTCCTTTATTTCTGTGATATACTAAGATTCATATTTCAACTTCCTAAATTCCTTTAACAATGCTTGTCCAATCTCTGCCAAAGTTCTAGACTGTTTGGTTGGTATATTTTTCTGATACTTCATATACCATAGCATTGCACGATCTCTGAATGTCATGGCCAATTGCACAATATTCGTCGAATGATCCTAGACATTCTTCGCAGTCCATATCGTGTCACATACAAACAAGTGTTGCTCAGGGTCCTCCAACCCCGCTCCCTAAAACTCAGGAATTCCTAGAGTATGATCTATCCCCACCATTTTAATCAATGTTGCACTTACCCTTGGTTATGTTGATTAATTATGGTTTATTGCGCTACTTACACTATTCTGACTATTGCTCTAACTTCCTCCACTCACTACAATTGTTCTTGAACAAGTCTCGGTTCATGCTTCAATTCTCAGTGACGCACACGGGGTCATGGGTTTGACGCAAATTATGATATGAGATGGAATTCCTTATTTTGTTGAAAAATACTAAGGATCTCTTTCTTTCCTTTTCCTTTCTCCGAAGGGTGTGATCTGAAGTACTACACAGGGGTCACTTTCCTTGAATTCTATGTGTTGCTCTTCTTTCCCAGCCACAGTCTCTTTCCTACTATATCTAAACCTTTTCCCATAGCGCAATACTTCAATATCTCCATCTGATTTAGTACCCTCTTCTCTTGGCATCCTGAATCCATCTGATCCTTACTCATCCTTCCCACTCTCATACCATCCTCTGGTCATCCCCCAATCCCCTTATGTGCGTGAAGGCACATAGTTGTCAAACTCCATTTTCATGACATTCTTATTGCATGGTAACATCTTTATCCAAATAGATAGTGCACTCAAATATATTCCACGTGGACCCTTGAAAAAGTCCCTCTTTGTGACACTATAAGATTGGGTACAATCTACTACAAACTTTGTAATATAACCCCCCAATATATTATTCAACCAGAAATCAACTGCACGAGAAACCTTATTACTTACTATACTGATTTTTTTTATCATTTCAGGAGTCTAGTTTCTCGGAGCTTCAGCATTATATCTCCCAACATTCTCCACTATCCTTTCTAACCATTCAGTAAAAATTATCGGAAATTCACCAAAGAAAATTTCATGTAGATCTGTGAAATCATACCTTTGTAACCACTATTCGTCATTGAGTCGAGGGTTTTTATTCTGTTCTTTGGAAAATTCTTGTTGCTTCCTCTCTTGAAATTCTTCAATTTCTTCCTTATTCGGCCTCCAAAACATTCTCCTCAATTACAATTCTTGATTTTGGCAAACCAACCATTTGTTGGCGCATAGTGGGAAGACTCGGGGTTAATCATCTATATACCAACAAAACCCTTAGACACTGGCCCTTTCGGCATCACTTGCAGAGCAAGTCAAGTCTCATCCGAGGCATCTATAGGGGCTGCAAGAATCAAGTTTCTACAATGATGAGGGCAAGTGAGGCATTCTTCATGTTCTTACTACCATTTACCCATGTGCGTAGTTCTTATTGCTTAACAATTACTTAACATTCAACATATTCTATGCGCAACATTCTCACTTAAAATTCATTCAATTACTAGATACCTTAGTGAGGGACATCATAACATTATATATGACTAACACATTCATTATCACACTTAAGCATTGTCATCATTGTGCAATAACATTAAACATCATAACATGCAAACACATCACAACATACATGTTTAATGTGGTTCACCCAACATGGGCTATGTGCACAATGGTTGACTTCTTTTATTAATCATTGACAATTCTCTTACAATTGTGTACTGCACTACAAAATATGCAACAATAACATTACCTAAACCTACCTAGTCGTTCTGTTGCAGTGTGAGATTCACTCCTCAGTCATACCTCAGACTTCTTCCTTCGCTCAACTCACTTACCAAAAAGCACTAAGAACTTCTCATATGTTGTCTGTCGACATTTTGGATCCATAGCAGGATCCATATTCAGGACACAAAGTTTGTGTTTTGAGATGAGAAGAGGCGTAGCTATAAATACTAAAAATAACGAGAAAAACCTAGGAGGTCGGCTAAAGATACAAAAACTTAAATAAAAGGAGAAAGGACTGAATAATAATTAATTAATACTTGCATAATAATGATAACCTAATAGTTAGTTGTAAAGACTTAGTTTATAATAGTAGTAGTATTATTAGTAATGGTGATAATAGTAGTATTAGTGACAATAGTAGTGTTAATATTAATAATATAGTAGTATTAATCGTAATAATAACCTAATAGTAATAATAATAACAGAAATATTAATAATGGTATTAATGGTAATCATAACCTAATAGTAATAATAATAACTTATCATCAATAACCTATAAGTATTAATAGTGATATTAATGACCTATAAGTGAAGTTAATAACAATAAAGTCGTAGCTGTAAAATAGTTATCGTTAATAGTAAAAATAAAAAGTTGATGATAATAGTAGTATAGACTTAATGATAATAATGGTATTAATAATAAAGTCCAGAGGATAATAAATAAAAATGATTAGTAGTATTAGGGTTATAAGGGAGATCTATAATAGTAATATTTTTAATTTAGGATAACAGTTTAGTTTAGTTCTAATAGATAATACATAATAGTAAAAATATTAAGGTGTAGAGGGGAACCTAGAATGATAATAATAATCAATATTTTAAGGGAGAGGAACAAGAATAAGGAGGGAGAAAAAAGAAAAACAAAAGAGTTACAAGAACACACAAAGATGAAGAACACACAAACAAACCAGAGAGTTTAATAACAAAGATCAGAAAAGGAGAGGAGAGAAAAACCGAGGAAAAGGTAGNATTAGGCACCCCAACAACCTGAATAGGGATGGAGGGTTAGAGATTAGAGGAATCCAGTTCTCGCTAATCTCTAACCCTCCATCCCTATTCAGGTTGTTGGGGTGCCTAATAATCTCTTTAGCTTCTCTAATTCGACGTTTGAGAAAATGGTCTTCTTTTTCCAGGATTTTGGTGTTCTCTAAACACACATGGTGTTTGGTAGTGAGGGAGTGTTCTGCCAATGTTGAGGTGTGGGTTCACTCATTCTTGATGTCAAGGCCATGCTCTTTAATCCTAGTTTGAAAGGAACGAAATGTTTCTCCAATATAACATCTACCACATGAGCATTCTACCTTGTAGACTCCTTTGTATTGACGTTGGTCAATGTTGTCTTTGACATATATCATTTTCTATTTGATGGTTTCTGATGGCTTGAAGGTGGTTGTGATCTCCTTCTTTTTTAGTATTTTGGCAATTTTATTAGTGACCCCTTGAATGTAAGGGAGGTAAGTTTTTTTACTAGAGGAATGGTTGTTGGGGTTTCAGGGTACACTACTTGTTCTTTCTAGGGATTTTCTTATTGCAATATTGATGTCCTTGTTTTTGTAACCTATGCTTTTGAAGACTTCAGATAGGTGATCTTTTTATTGTTCTAGGTGTTCTTCATCAAAGATCCCGACAACCCTCATGGCTAGGGTGTTAGTAAATCCTCTTTTCTGATTCGGGTGGTGAAGAGAGCTTGCATGAAGGTGGTTTTATGTGTGGGTTTGCTTCCTGTAGACTGCATGTCCTAGGTTCCCATCCTCTTTTCTATTGATTAACACATCTAGGAATGGAATGCTACTATTATCCTCTAATTCCATTGTGAACTTGATGTTGGAAGAATTTTTCTAGTTCATCTTTTCCATGGGGCCATAATATGTTAGTATCATCTACGAATATTTTCCATCTTAATGATTTCAGGGGCTAAGTATCCAGAGCTTTATTCTCAAAGTTCTCCATAAAAAGATTTGTGACAATGGGAGAAAGTGGGGATCCCATTGCTACTTCGCTTGTTTGTTCATAAAATTCTCCTTGGTACCTAAAGACAGTGGAATGGAGACATACTTTAGCTAGCTTTGTTATCTAGGGGTCATTCACTTCTTTGATAATCTGGACGGCTTCATCAAGAGGGATTTTGGTGAAAAAGGAGACAACATCAAAGTTGATGAGGATGTCTTCAGGTTTCACTTTCTCATTCTTGATGATCTTAACAAAGTCACTTGAGTCCTTGATGAAGGATTCTGTGTGGCCAACTAAAGGGGCATAGGTTTTAGCTACATGTTTGGCTAACTCATAGGTGGGAGAGATGATTGTATTTACGATGGGTTTAAGAAGTATTCCTTCTTTATGGATTTTAGGTAGACTGTAGATCCTAGGGGTTATCTCATCACTGGGTAGTAATTGTTTCTTGGTTCTTTCATCTAGGCTAGACTGTTTGATTGCCTTCTTAACTTCTCTTGTAATTTTGGAAATTGGATTACTTGAGAGCTTCTTGTAGCTTCCACTTATGGTGAGGTGTTCAATCATTTTCTTATTGTAATCATCACTATTTATTACTACAGTGGCTCCACCTTTGTTGGCTCTTAATATTGCTAAGTTGGGGTTGTTTCTAAGGTTCTTAAGGGCAAGGCATTTTTCCTTACTGATGTTTCTTTCTGGAGGTTTCTCTCTACTAAGAATAAACATGCAGTTTTGTCTAACTTCTTCTTTATCTTCGTCTTTTAGGATTTTTAATTTGTCTTCAATGCAACCGATGATGTTGTATACAAGGATTGACATGGGAGAGACAACGAAGTTCAAACCTTTTCTAAGAACATTTAATTTAGTTTCTTTTAATTTGTATGATGATATGTTGATAACCTTCTTCTTTTCGTCTTTGTTCTCATTATTAATGCTATTCTTTGTTTCCAGTAGACGATTGAGCTTCTTCTGTTGTTTTGCGCTCGTCTCACAGTCTTCTGTGGCGGCTTTTAATGCAGCAATTGCATCTACTATAATCCATATGTCAGGGTGAATGGTACTCGATATTTTGAGGTGCAGGTTCATCACTCTATTTGATAGATCGTCTAAGATTGTTCTACATTTCTTGATTTCGCTTTGAACTAGAGAAAAACCTAATTTTTCAAATGTTTTAGTGTTCCATTTGTTGTTTAGTTTATGATTAACGTGTGCGAACTTAGGTAGAATGGTGTTATCTCTACAATTTTTCAATAAATCTAAATCGACTACTCTCTTCTTAATATTAACCCTAATCTTTTCCAGAACACAGATTTCTTCAAGGATTTCTCTTCCGTACAAAGAAATAATCTGATGATTGAGATTTTAATGGTGAAAATTTTCTTTTGATGGGGTCGTAATATCCACAGTATCATTTGTTGTCTGTCCTGAAGATGGATCTTTTTATGGATATGAAACATTGACAAACAACAAATGATATTGTGGATATTTCGACCCCATTGAAAGAAAACTCGCACCACAAAAATATCAATCATCAACTTCTCATATGTCAAACCCCTTTACCCAAAAACCCTTTACATATTTATACATCAAAATAGGGCTAAGCCCATTATAAAGTGGACAAAAATGTCCCAAAAACCCAATGGTCTATAACTATTTTCTGCCTTTTGCACGTTGCTCCATCACGCATCCTTCTCTCTCGCTCTTTGACTCATTGAATTTCACTTCCGTCGCACGTTCTGGTCCATCTTCTAACTGTCTTTTTTTCTTTGACTTCTTCTGGTGTAGATCCCAAAACTTAACCAACATGCCTATCCAACACTCCTTCACCGCGATTACTCACTGACTCTAATATTTCTTAATATCTCAACAAAATCATGCAATTTATGATTAATATGGTGAATAGGGTTTGAAAGGGAAAGTTCCTGGAGGTTCTTCAATGTTTATAACGGATCAAATCCATTCAATTTTAATCTAAGGAATGTAGAGGACATATTTGCAGAATTTTTCGGTTCCAATAACCCATTTTCGATAGGTGGGGGTTTTGGAGGGTTAGGAGGTGTAATATACCAGATATAAAATGTATACAGAACAAAAATAAAATGCTAGTAATGGTAGAATAACAACAATATAACCAGAACATTCACCACAATAACACTAAAATGATATGAGAATAATAACAGAAATAACACTTTGAATCTGAAAGCAATGTTCACGGGCCTCTTCGAGGGGGCAACCTCCAGTTGAGTAGAGCTCTATTACAATAATATCCAAGTTAGGGTTCTCATACCCTTGACTCCTATTTATACTAAAAAGAAGCATCTAGAGGAAGATCCTTCTAGAAGCAGAAGCTTCTATTAGGTCTTCTTACATCCACCTTATTCTATTTTATTGAAAGGCCTTATTAATATTGACCTTTATTAC
>JASDQU010736742.1:108179-121289 GCA_032191745.1 Picea mariana | reverse complement strand
CTAAGCGTGTATTATTACATCTTAATCTTAAGTAAAGAACTACATAACTAAGAATTTGTAGAAACATCTAAGATCTATTGTAATGAACTATTATAGAGAAATATCCATGAAAATTTATAAATAAATTTGAATCCATAAATAAAAATACAAAATGGATTTTAACCATCATGGAATTGTGATGCATTATCCTACATCATTATGGACTCAATTGGGGGTTAACCAGTAAAGTTAGGACATACCCCAAAGGAGTTATTTGAGGGTCAAAGTGAACCAAATCAATGACTAGGGATCAAACACTAAGAGGGAGAAAGTAACCAAGGATCCTACCAAAGCACAATGCATCCTAAGAGGTCATGCATCTAGGCTAACACAAAGAGAAAATGAGGAGGGTGGTCCACCACAGAAGGAAAATATAGAAAGGTATTTTGTCATCATTGTTTTCCCCACACATGAGCATGTTACATGAATGGACCACACATTGTACCTTTAGGTGGGTAATCATATGTAAGTAATCAAGTGAAAACATCATATGCTCCATATTTCACCCCTTGCATGAGCCACTATCCATGATATTAGAATAGTGGCAAGGTGCAAGGAAGGATAGAATAAAGAAAAGTGAAAGAGGACAAAGACAAAATAAAGGAAGCAACAAAAATAAAGAAGTTATGCATGGGATTTAGCCTACTAGTGTGTGTAGCATTAACTAGTGCCCAAACATGGTGAGCAAGTGGTATTTATTGTTCAACTTCACTTAAGAAATTGACTTTTTCATGGAGACCCCATTTCTCTATATTCATTGAAAAGAGTGAAAATACAACATAATTATGTGGGAAATATTATATCGAGCACATTCCTTACAAAGAAAAGAGAAACACATGAGAGACATGAGATACATGATAAACATGAATATCAAGATAAGAGAACTATAATATCTTGGTTATGATCATTTGGATGTTTTGGATCAAATTGTAAATAAGTAGTTGTAATGATGAGATTCAAGCCCTATGAGCTTAGATAAAATGATCATGCATGTCAATGATTTAAATAACTTTTATGATTCCTAGTGTGGATCCCAAGGCCAAGGCTCAACTAATGAATCACTAGGCATGTGTTTTTGACAAATATTATTTATATACACCATGAAGTTGATTTTTCAATGTATTTTCAAGATATGAGACATACATGTGGCATACATGGGAATACATGTGGAATGCTTGGGCATACATGTGGCATGCTTGTAGACCGAGAATAGTATATTTTTATATATGAAATAATGAGGTTATGATAATTGAATATCACTAATGATGGATTGTATATCCAAGAAAAATGTTTATAGCATGATTGAAAATGATATCGATGATGCTAATGTTGTACATGGAGTCCATTCATATGAAGACAAATGAATACGGTAAAATGATAATAAGAAGTTGATGAAGGGAGCGTGCAAGCTTCTACAAAAAATAATATATATCAGTTGATTAGGTAGCATCGAGTAATGTAGTGACAACCATATATGGATGCATTTGGATACTTCTATGCATAAAATGATGAAGGGAATTGAGGTAAGAATTCCCTCAATTAAAGTTCAATATTTGAATTGATGAGTAAAGGCATAGGGACTTGAGTATACAAATGTTGTTTAATGCTTGAATTCATTTATATAAAATTTAGTGGTATGCTATGTTGGTTATGAGGTCATAACCAAGTCAAGTCAGGATACATACTCCTACTATAGAAATGGATGCCAATAGAGCTAGCCATGTGTGATGCAATGGAAGGGATATAGTGCCATACAAATACTTAATGGTATTCCCTCGTATAACTGATGTTTGGACTACAATATCTTTGTCGAAACTAAAGGATTAAATTCCTAGTTTTGTGTATGGGTCGAAGAGGAAGATATCCAAATAGTTGGAAAAGTAACAAGGAAGAGTTTGAATGATGTGTTGAGGAATTGGCTGAACCTTCCAACTCACCATGGTTGAGTACATGACATACATATGTGGTCTTCCACAATCAATGCAAGGGTGCATTGTGTAGATGTGTCATGGGTAATGGTACATCAGTTTATTGGTAATGTTTGATTGCATTATATCTTGGTATGCTAGATAATGCATGTGCAAGGAATGATATTTTCATTATATTTAATATGAATATTAGTGGAAGTGATTGAAATTTTAGAGGAATATAATTATGAAATCAATTATTGAATTGATTACAAATGTTGCAATGAGATGATAATGCACATGAATACTAACAATATGTTCGTTGAATGAAAGTTGAGAGAAATGTAGGAAAAATAGTCTTGGATATGGAAATGGTGTAAGCCCATCAAGAATACTAATGCATTTTGCTACAAGAGCCAAACAATTATGAGTGGAAGACTCATTCTTGGAAATATTTTTGTTCCTGTATAAAACAAATTTGAATATTAATAATTGAAAATTGTTATAATGATATATCATGATGATTGTATGTTTGTACATATGAGATAATATCTATTGAAGTTGGAAAAAACTTTCGGAAGAAGGATATTGTTAGGACACTAGAACCCTATGATTGCCACAAGTTATAGATTGTCAATGGGAGTTTGGTAGTAAGTTGGAACTCTCCTTGCATGTGAGATCCTTGGAAAGATGGATCACCGGAGGGACTGTGTAGCAGAGAAGGGGATGCTTGAACCTAGAGGATGCTTGAGCCTAGAGGGTGATTATAGAAAGGAGGATGAAACTTAATAGTGCATATGTAATGGTGGTTGGGATCATGTGGGTGTGTCAAAGAAGAACATTGAGTTGAATTATTTTCTGTGGTAGGTTTATGAAGCATGATATAGCCATACAAATGAGTATATTTTTATGGTTGCGAACTTATTTTGAATAAATGTTTATATTTTGAAGTTGAAAATATTGTATGATAATAGATATAATTTCTTAATGGTTTCTATAGGAAAATTTGGAGAATGAAAAGACAATTTGTCAGGATTGTAGAAGAGGTAAGTTCTCAGGCTTGTAGAAGAAGCAAGTTGTCAGGCTTATAGAAGAAGTAAGTTTTCAGGCTTATAGAAGTGGTAAGTTGTTAGGCTTGTAGAAGAAGAAATTTGTCAATATTGTAAAAGAATCAAGTTGTCAGGCTTCTAGAAGAAGAAAAGTGGAGCTAAAGATGAAATGCAAGAGGCACATTTGCAACTATTTGAATATTTGGATATTTTGTTATCATAGTTGGAGTTCCTAGAGCCACATATCTGAGACTTCTTATCTGACCTTTCACTAGAGCCTTGGAGGGAAGTGGTACAACATGAGGGGTCATTGTGTAGAGAAGGGGGTATAGTTCCTTGGTTTATGCATGTTGTGAGGAAAGAGATCTTGTTCGTTGAAATTGTTTTAGGAATCGACAAATTATGAAATTTGTTGCACCTGGAATTCCTCAATCCTCATATGAGAGAAGTTGGTCTGTGTTAGATCCCTAGAGGGAAGTGGTATATCCCGAGGGACTATAGTGTCGAGAAGGGGGTACACTTCCTTGGGTTGTGAAGACTGAGGGGAATGAGATATGGTAGTTTGGAATTTCTACAAGAGTTACAGAAGTGTGAAATCATTATGTATGGTTTTGGGCCAGAGTGCCTATGTATCTATGGATTTTGGGGATAAATATACTATGTATATGTATTTTGGGTTCATGTTCATGTGTGATAGTAAGTCAAAGAGACTATATGTTGAATAAAGGTTAGGTACCCTGGCATTGTAATATGTATGTACACTTATATGGTGTTGTGCACTGAGGAAAGTGAAAAAATAAGGCGGGGGTGTAATATCCTGAATTCTAATCCCCACAATTATAATGTGATTGTGAAAATATTAATTAGTTTGTTGAGACAATATGGTTGAGAAGGATATCCCATATTGATTAATATGACCAAGGGATAAATTATGTATTTTGTACATTAAAATAATTAATAAATAATAATAATTGGTTGTGATACAAGTGAGATGGTAATGAAAGTGGGATATTATTCCACAAGTGACGGGGCTAAAGAAGGGTCCAAGGGGTCAACCATTTATATTAATTCATCCATTTCATATCAATGTTTATCCACCTTTGAAATATCAAGAGAGATATTAAAGTGATGTAAGAGTAGTAGGTGGGAAATGTCAACTCACAAATTTATGATGACATGGGCTAAGTACATCTACCTTTTGGGAAATGTGTGAGTCAATATTGCATGAGAAGAAAAGGAATTTTGAGTGCCTTTTTGGGTAATTTTTTCATATTGGTTTGGGAGAGAAAGAGGAGGGTTGAGTGCTGGAAAAGATAAACAACCATTTTATTCTTAAGGACAACCATTTTTGGGCTGATTTTTATGCTGAAAATGAAGTTGTAGGCCTGTTATGAAGGTTGTATGCATGTGAGTGAAATTTCTTGTGGAAGAAATGGCTCAAGAGCATTGAAAAGGTTGTGTGAATACTCATGTAATAACATATAATTCCTAGATTCCCACCTTTGATATTTCCTAGCCAACTGAGTGCACTGGAGCTCAGGAGGGAAGTGGGAAGGCCTGAGGAACTATGTTCAATGAAGGGGGATCCCATTCCTTGGGTTGTGCATGTTGAGGAAAATGAGAGATATGGTGGATTGGAATTTTCTATGGAGTATAACCTAGGTATTGTGATACTAAATTATGGAGAGTGGGAATCCAAGAGGGCCATACCTCCTTGTGGACTCATAGCCTCAACTTGGGGGTGGATTGTTGTTGAGATTTGGGACAACAATTCTATGGCTGGGAAGATCGTCCCCTATACATAGCCAGTCGGTTTAGAAATTTAAAAATAAGTTTTCTATTTTATTTACATGATTATTTCCGTCGTGTATAAATGTTAATTTGAATGTTGTTGCTATGATTTTATATGGTTGGATCCTAGTTTTAGAAATGAGGTTATTTGCATGGATAAATTTGCATGTCTATTTGCTATAAATTTTATGTGTATGAGCAAACGATTTTGTTGGGTTTGCTATGTTGGGTTCTTTACATAGCATGCTATGCAAGCTTAATTGTAGATTATGTTATGATGTGATGGATTATATATGTGCATTGATGTCTCCTCATGGAGTGGATACTACATGAGCTTGGGGAGATCACACAGGACCTTGAGCTTGCATTGATATGGTAGACCCTTTCCCATGGCATGAATTTATTGATGTGTCATGTTGTATATTCTCTCAACATACTTAATAGTTTGAGGGCTCACCAATTACCTTCTTTGAATTTTTATACCGAGGATGGTGATCATCCATCTCTTCGTCCTCCTCCACAAGCAAATTGATCACCATCTCCTCCATGATCAAACTGAACACCATCTCCCCCATGAGAAAATCGATGACCATCTATGATTCCAACATGGGGACCATAATCTACTCCTTTAGCACCAAATTAACCACCATATCCTCCTCCAACAACCGACCGACCATATCCTCCTCCAACAATTGACCGACCATATCCTCTAACAGATGATTGATTAGTTATTACATCTATTATACTTGCTACTAATGATAGATATGTTATGGCTGCATTGGAGGATATAATTTTGGTGGGAATATATATCAAATACTAATTTCTAAATTATTATCTAGTAAAGGTAGTAATGCCTCTAGCCTTGGTGGCAGAGGTACTATTTCCTGAGGCTCTAGTGGTGGACCTAGCTTATAACAATTTTCAACATGTATATATTTTATTACATTACATGTACATTTGAAATTTATATTTGACTCGATATGTATAGTTGATATATATATTGATTTTGATATTATCATTCATATGTATTATGTCTTTTCGTATCATTTTGATGTTGATCTTTTTTTAATTTATAAAATGTATTGTGTGTATGTTAATGATTTCTATGTTTTTAAATTTAATTTGAGATGTATTAAAATTGATATGTCATATTTAACATATTTGAGAGGTAAATATGACATATATATTGATTTCAATATTTAAATTATCCATGTATATTATGTAGTTCCATATCATAGTGATGTTGATGTTGTTTGATTTATAAAATGTATTGTGTATGTTAATGATTAGCATCATTAATCATTTTTCTATTTTTAAATCAAATTTGAGATGTATCACTAATTTAAATATGAGATGCCATATTATAATGTTTAACTCTAGTAAAAATCATTTAATGTCATTTTTTTTGCAGTAATCATTTAATGTCATTATATAATGTTTAATTATTTTTCGAGGTGGTCTCTTTGTTGTGCAAGATGATACAATATGTTGATTAAAAATTTTGAAATGCTTGGCTAAATGATTCAATAAATGTTTTCCCAATTTGATTAATATTTTAATTAAATTATATTTTTTTAATTTATACTTAAATATTTTTATTAAATTTTTCATTAATTTTATAAAAGTAAAATTGTTTTAGTTAAATCTAATAAACTAATTATTACTCCATTTTTGTATAATGATAAGATCATGCATATTAAATTGTGAAAATGGTTCTTATTACCCCCTCCATGCCTAGGGGTAACTGGAGGAGATCATGTCTCGAGGTATGCAATGGAGAACATGATATACACCATGATGATGACTATCAACATGTCCACAGATGGATGCCCAATATCCCCCCTCATTTTCCTCCCAGTACAAATCAACCAAGGCTCATCACATTCAAGAAACCTAGAGTATGGGAGATGGTAATATATTGTCACCATGAGGTGTGTTACTCCTTCTTTCATGCAAAGTGGAATGCTTAATTTTTCAAGCATGTGAATGAGGATATTTGGCTCAAGTTGGATAATGGAAGTGGGTTTGGGAAACTATGTCAGTTGCCTTGTTTCACCTTGGTGGTTATCTTATGTTCCCTAGTCTTTTGTTGTCATCACCCAAGGAAAAGGGGTAATAGTGGGGGGTTTCCCAAGGGTAATGTTACACTCACGATCACACTTAATAATTTACATCCTAGATCCTCTCATATTATACTCAACTTCTGCTATGGTCCATTCTCTCATGAGCTGCTATAAAAGAATAATAAAATGATGCTAGAAATGAAAGTGAACTTAGAAAAGAAGGACCACCAAGAGCTAGTCCAACTTGAGCTCTACTCATTCAGTTCTCAACCTGGTCCCAAAAAAGTAATTCTAAATATTGAAACCCTATAAAAGGGGGCCCTCAAATTTGCAAATATAAATGAAATCATGGAATAGAAAAAGGAAAAAATGGGTTTGGAAAAAGGTGGCACACAAATATTGGGAAACTCAAGACAAAGTGCACCCTCCACAAAGGTTCTCATAGAGATGGATTTATGACACCATAAGCCATGGAGTAAGCCAAACATATCATTTTCATACTTACTCTTGGTGGATTTGTACTTTACCTTATCACTCTCGAGACATATTCCTCTACCTGGTTTATTTATTTCTTATCTAGGTGGCACACCTAATAAGGTTGGATGAATACCTTCATGTATTTAAACTTGGTAACTGACATGGAGTCCTATATGGTGTGATGATTGAAGCACATAATGAGGTGAATTATCTTACATGGCTTATATATTAAGTTGTAACTTACTTTGTATTCCTTAAGGAGTAATGTTTCTTGTGAACTTTCGCTAACCATGTTTTATACTTTGACTTTTTTTGGATGACCCGAATGTAGTTATTGAAGGACGACTCATGATCATACCCAGAACATTGTCCCTTTATTGCAGGACTTTGGCTCATGTGATGGAGAATAGTGGGTCATCCAATGACTCACCACACTTAAACAATGGCTCTCACATTCTCAAGACCTTAGATTATGGACAAATAAGTTTGGTTTGAGTAGTTCTAGACATTATGCCACACACATGGGTTGGAAACCCCACAAGAAAGGTATATTACCCCAACTCTTTTTTCACAAAGGATGGAGGAAGTTGCAATAGAAGGTATCTTGAAATAACTTGGAGACATGATTGCATCCCTCTTAGCCTTGGACGTGGTCTTTAGAAGTCCTTGATGTCACTGTCTAGCTCTTGAATGCATCTTCTTGGCTAGAGTTTTGATGAATGGATGGGTACCTAAGATGATTGGCATGGATTTGGTTGAAGAAGCACCTCACTTCACACTCTTTCACCCTCATAGGATGACACATGGGATTTGGAGGCCCAATGTTTTCCTTTGGATTCATGGTGCCACCTTCTCCTAGCTTGACATCACCCTTCTAGAGCATGGCATCACCCTTTTTAGGGTTTTATAATGTATTTTTGTATTTTGGAATTATATTGGAGAAAAATTAATTGGTCGGCCTCAATTATTTTATGTTGTTGAAAAATTATGTGGAAAAATTGTATTAGGGTATCCTCATATAAAAAGTCTTGTTGGCCCTTGGTTATGGAAGGAAGTGAATATTAAGGAAGAAAGGTGAAGTATGAACTACGGGGAAGGTACAGTGACTGAGAACGGGTCGAAGTGGTCAAAGAAGAAGAAAAGAAGGAGCGAAGTAAGGGAAAACGAGTCATTGAACAAGAAGATCGAGGAAGACAAATTAGCAAGGAATATGGATCATGGACAACTTAGCAAGTGGAAAAATCCACCAATAGATTCTTTGGAGCACCACGCACAAAAGAAGGAAAGATAGGTTCGCGAAGACCTGAAAACACAGGTCAAGTTGACCTAGGGTTTTAGACACCTAGGGTTTTGGATCTAGGGTTTTGACACCTAGACATTTGTCATGTAATGTATAAATAAAGGTCTAGAGGACCTGGGATGGGTTGGTTCTGAGTTCGCCATTGTGGGTTAAGAGAGTGACTATTGTTTTTGTGTGAGGACAATATTGTGTTGTGAGAATACTATTGTATTGTTAGATCTTCAACTGGGTGTGAAGATCAACCTTGCAACTGGGTGTGCAAGGAGGGGAGAGAAGAAAGGAAAGATAGAGATATCTGCAAGATAAGTGTGCAGATAGAATTGTATGTTTTCATATAATATATCAAGAAAAACAATTATGTGGATGTAACCCTAGGGAGAGGGTGAACCACGTATATATTGATGTTATGTGTGATTGATGTTGTGTTCTTTGTCTTATGTTATTATGTTATTGTATTATTATGCTAGATCTGAGATATAGACATGTGAAGTAGGCTTAAGTTGGTAAAGAATAACTAGATCTCCATGTGTTGTTATTTTGAATCCGCTTGCATTTCCTCTGGTTGTAGATACATGTGTCCTACAACCCCCTATTGCTACTTCGGGTGATACTGCATCTGCTCCGTAGGTGTTGCTGAAAGGGCCAATAGTTAGGGATTGTTGGTGCATTGTTAGAGTTGAACCCTAGGTCCGCCCCTGTGCCAACAAATGGTTCTGTTGCCAAGACTGGGATCTTCTTGAGGGAATGTCAAGGTGGTTTCCATCGAAGACAAAGATTCATAAGTAGATAGAAGAACAAGAGAAGGAATTCATTGAGGCTCAGAATAAAAACCCTAATATAAGTGCAAAGGATTGGTTGGGAAGGTATATCTTTATTGATATACATGAGATTTTCTTTGGAGGAATTCATAAGGAGCTATACGAGTGGTTAGCCAGATTAGCAGATACCCATTTTGAGATCAGATATAGACCACCTATGGTTTGGATGTCGGTGTTGATCAAGAAGGTCAAGAGAGTTGATAACGCCGTGTTAAGAGAAGTAGATCACTGGTTTGATAGCACCATTGGAGGGTACATTATAGAGTTTTCTATTGACAGAGTAGAGTCATATAGTTAAGAAGAGAGATATTTCCTTAAAGGACCAAGAGGAAAATTTTTACACTTTTTGAAGTTGAAGATCAAGATACTATTGCATGAGAAGAACATATTGAAGATACAGTAGTTGGTCAGATCGAAAAGCTAATGTTCAAGAACTCAGATAGCGACAATGACACATAGGTTGGCGTACACGCAGTGGGAGAACCTTCAAAGAGGTTCCTCTGGTGAACTTGTTTGATCTGAATCATGAACCACTAGCACAAGAGGAAAGGTTATACAGTGGAGAAGAAGAAGAGTTATTGAACGAAGAACATTCAGAGTCTACTGGGGTAGAAGAAGAAAAGACTAAAGAACCTCGTCGAGAAGAATCATAAACTTCAGGAGCTGCGTCGACCGTCGATGTAAGTACTATTACTCCTATTATTTTAGCAGCGTTAAGTAACCAGAGTAGCCAGAGCTATCAGAGCACCTAGATCACTGTTACCAGTAGTTCAACACATACTCAGTCAAGCACCCTAGTAAGATCTATGGCAGATGAAATGAGGCTACCTATCTTTAGAGGAGATGGATCTTAATATCTTGATCAACACTGGTTCTTATGCGAAGTTGTATGGAGTATTAAGCAAGTCAATGAAGAAGCTGTTAAGAGAGCTCAGTTTAGTACTACCTTAATAGATCGTGCACTAATATTGATCCAAAAACGAAGGTATTACTGATAAATTGCAAGTTAGTTTAATGAACTTTTTGCATTGGATCGTTAAGAATGTGAAATACATAAACTTGTTATCTTGTTTGCGGAATATCAAATGTGACTTTTACTTGATGCTTATTAATGTATAAAGAGATCAGTCATTAATATTCATGCTGAAAATGAAGAGAATAGAACAACAAAATAGAAAGAGAAATAGAAACACGAGGTTGATAACGGAGTTCACCAATCATTGGCTAAGTCTCTGAGCCCGCTTCCAAGTGGAGGACCTCTTTATTTCTCTTTAAAATTCTCAAAGTTCTCTTACAATGCTCGTTTTTGTTACATTAGATGCTTCATGTATTTTGTACAAGACCTCCTTGCTCAGATTCATGCATGCACCATCAAAATCCTCTCAACAACATGAGAAAAACGCCTCTCAAAACATGAGAAAAGGCCAAAATTTACAAACTGCTCCTTCAAAACACTGCATCAAAAATTCTCTCTTCTGATCCCCCTATGGCCTCCAACAGGTCTATTTTATATATATTTTAAGTTGGTAACCATCTCCCAACTTCCTCCCAAAATATGGGCTCAAAAAGAGCCCAATATCTCCCAATAATGGGCAAAATCCATTAAATCTGCTTAAAAAATCATTAAAAAATCACTAATATATGGTGAAAACCCCACATTTGTGCAAATATAGAGCTAAGCCCCCTAACTGGGTGTGCGCCCCTGCTCTTATGGCACTCTGCATGGGATCAAGGCCCAAAATAGGGTGCCTTAAGTGGGATAAGCCCCTTCTCATGCACGCCCCCCTGGTTTTATGGGATATCCCCAAGATCCTTGGGCTGGGGCTTATCCCCTTGTTCCCCCATACACCTTTACAATACCCTTTAATAAAATTAAAGTGGGTTATATTTAATAAGCACCATCAAGGGCCCATTGGTAAAAAGGACTTTGGCCAAGTCTTGGGCACCTACCAAGAGGTCATGGGTTCAAATCCCATGAGCTCCATAACATTTTTCCACCAACCATTAACCAATACCATGGTGCCACGTGGCAACCCATGACGGGGCCACATGGCACCCAACCATTTGCCAAACAAATGCCACTTGTCTGGATCCTTGTCACTGACCAGTCACCTTCTGCTGGACTGCCACTTGTCACCACTTGTCTCTGTCATGTCAGCACTATTGATGTCATGCTGATGTCATCATTTGACTGGACCTGCTGACTTTTTACCTGTTTGGTTTTTCGATCAGAACGTGATAACTTTCGCACACGGAGCCCATTTGAGGAAGTAAATATACTGTCAGAATCAGAGCAACGATCCGGTCACGATGGAATTGGTTTCATCCAATTCTGAGAACTTTGATGTTTGAGCATTTTTTGAGCCTGGGGAGCCTCCTGGATCATTCCTCCCCACTTTGGAAGCTTTTGGACCACCAAAAGTCTGCTTTTACTCAGGTAAGAAGTTAGGCTACTGCCTCCCCACTTTGTCCTGTATCGTCCATCCTCTTTGCTAGGATAATGGTCACCTGACTAATCACAACAAACATGAAAACTGAGATAACATTGTTTATCAAAGTAATCATTTCATTTATCGCACAATCATCTATATTCTTTGTCTCACTTTGCAACCATACACCACTAAACAACAATACTGAGTATGCAAATGAAAATGACAAAACATACTTCCCCTTTTGAACAAGAACAATAATCAAATTATGCAGTTGAACCTCATGATGTACCCCTGGTGACACTTCATGATTGTTTGAAAAATATGGAATCATCTCATGTTTAGCATCACTAAATTCGTGTTTTATTACAGACATAAGTGTTAAACTTTTGCTTTCATTTACCATTCTTTTTAACTGCCCTGTAGCTGCAAAGGACCTATCAGTTTTCATGTGATGAGCACGAACAATGTACTCCTTCCCATATTTCTTGAAGCAATACTTATTTTCCTCCCTGTAGAATATGGCTTTCCTATCATAAAGGTATGGGCTTCCCAGTATAATTCCACATATGTCCAATGGAACTATATCAAGCTCTACTTCATCAACATAATTAGAAGTAATTGCAAACTTGATTTTACATTGCTTGGTTACTTGTAAATTGTTATCACCACATATCCATCCCAATGGATATGGTTTAGGATGTGGCTTAGTTTCAAGTACTAAGTTATTCACAACATCTTCACTAATTAGATTGGCTTGTAATCCACTGTCTACAAGAGTATCAAGTTTGACATTATGTGTTATGACTCTTATGTGGAAAAGTCCATTCCTTTTACACTCATCATTTACATCAACTGAACTAGAAGAGCTAGAACTTGCAACAAAATTTATGCCTCAGATTCCCATAGCTACAACTTGTGTCTCATCACCGGAATCGGATACAAGATCCACTTCAATTGTCACAGCTGTGGTATTCTTCCTTTCATGGTTGGCAAACTTCTTTGGCTTCAAGTCAGGATGTAAGACCCAATAACGATCTTCATCATGGCCTACTTTCTTGCAATTCTTGCAAGTAGGCTTCTCCTTTCTTCCTGTGGTTGTCTTCTTCTCTTTCCTTTTCCCTGCATCCTTTCTTTGCCAAGTATCTGTAGAAAAACTATCACCAACATTCCCTTTACTTGATTCAATGTGAATGGCTTGTACACATACTTCATCAAAGTTAGAAGGATTTAGCAT
>JASDQU010736742.1:88669-108059 GCA_032191745.1 Picea mariana | reverse complement strand
AAATATCTGAGTATGTTCTTGTACACTTTGACCTTTTGATTGCCTTAAACATTGCCAATTCATGATTTCTTCTTGCATGTAAACTAAAGGGTAAAATTGTTGTTTTAATGCAATAACAAAATCATTCCAGGAAGAGATTGTTTTACCACTTTTCTTAAGATCATCTCTAGTTCTTCTTTCCCACCATATGAGAGTCGTGCCTTCCAATTTGAGACTTGCTAGTTGGATCTTAGTTTTGTCATCAACAATCCTTTGTATCCTGTAATAGACTTCTAATTGTCTCACCCAATTATCTAGCTTTTCTGCATCTAATTCACCATCATAAGTGGGTAATTGAAACTTTACATCTAACTTTAATAATAGCATATCAGAAGAATGATGAGTTTTTTGCTTATCCCTGGAGGAATGTACACTTTCTTCATTATTAGATGATGAGGATGAAGGAGAAGAAGGTTCTGAAGGTCCACCACCTCCAACTCCTCCTTTTGCTCTTACCAAAGATTCACCTTCTTCATTGCCTCGAAGCCTTCGCTGCCCTCTTTCATGACAAAGCTCCTCTACCATGGCTTGCATCAATTTAAAGGCCTTGAATAAATCATCTTCAGTTTTGTAGGGACCCAATTTCTGTGGCAAAGACATCTCTTTCTTATGTGGTTGCCTTTGAATCTTTGTGTCAAGAGCCTCAAGTTGGCCTTCTCCTCGACTGAGTTTTTCTCTCGTGAGCATCCAATGCTTGCAATTCCTATCAAACCTTCACAACCAAATGCTTTGATACCATAAACTTAATCCAAAAACGAAGGTATTACTGATAAATTGCAAGTTAGTTTAATGAACTTTTTGCATCGGATTGTTAAGAATGTGAAATACATAAACTTGTTATCTTGTTTGCGGAATATCAAATGTGACTTTTACTTGATGCCTATTAATGTATAAAGAGATCAGCCATTAATATTCATGCTGAAAATGAAGAGAATAGAATAGTAAAATAGAAAGAGAAATAGAGACAAGAGGTTGATAATGGAGTTCACCAATCGTTGGCTACGTCTCCGGGCCCGCTTCCAAGTGGAGGACCTCTTTATTCCTCTTTAAAATGCTCAAAGTTCTCTTGCAATGCTCTTTTCTATTAAATTACATGCTTCATGTCTTCTATACAAGACCTCCTTGCTCATATTCATGCATGTACCATCAAAATCCTCTCAACAACATGAGAAAAATGCCTCTCAAAACATGAGAAAAGGCCAAAATTTACAAACTGCTCATTCAAAACCCTGCATCAAAAAGTCTCTCTTCTGATCCCCCCATGGCCTCCAACAGGTTTGGTTTATATATATTTGAAGTTGGTAACCATCTCCCAACTTCCTCCCAAAATCTGGGCTCAAAAAGAGCCCAATATATCCCAATAATGGGAAAAATCCATTAAATTTGCCTAAAACATCATTAAAAAATCACGAATATATGGTGAAAAAACCACATTTGTGCAAATATAGGGCTAAGCCCCCTAATGGGGCACATGCCCCTGGTCTTATGGCGCTCTGCATGGGATCAGGGCTCAAAATAGGGCACCTTAATTGGGCTAAGCCCCTTCTCATGCGGGCCCCCCTGGTTTTATGGCATATCCCCAAGATCCTTGGGCTGGGGCTTATCCCCTTGTGCCCCCATACACCTTTACAATACACTTTAATAAAATTAAAGTGGGTTATATTTAATAAGCACCATCAAGGGCCCATTGGTAAAAAGGACTTTGGCCAAGTCTTGGGCGCCTACCAAGAGGTCATGGGTTCAAATCCCATGAGATCCATAACATTTTTCCACCAACCATTAACCAATACCATGGTGCCACATGGCAGCCCATGACTGGGCCACGTGGCACCCAACCATTTGCCAAATAAATGCCACTTGTTAGTTGTCGGTTGGATCCTTGTCATTGACCAATCACCTTCTATTGGACTGCCACTTGTCGCCACTTGTCTCTGCCATGTTAGCACTGTTGATGTCATCATTTGACTAGACCTATTGACTTTTTACCTATTTGGTTTTTCAATCAGAACGTGATAACTTTCGCATGCGGAGCCCATTTGAGGAAGTAAATATATTGTCGAACTCAGTGTGATGAGCCGGTCGTGATGGAATTGGTTTAATCCAATTCTGAGAACTTTGATTTTTGAGCATTTTCTGAGCCTAGGGAGCCTCCTGGATCAAAGATGGTAGATGAAGTTTGTTAAAGGAGTTTCACAACCTAAACCTCTAAATGATATCAAAACTTCATTGAGAATAGAGTTCAAGAAACCCAATTCGGAGTCGGAGTGCATTACAAAACTGAAAGAAATCAAGAAGAGAGTAGTTGAACATGTTTGGGAGTTTGATCATAGTTATAAGACCTTGACAGGCTGATTGAGTTTTCAGATACCCGACAAGTAGAACAAGGAATGGTTCATTGTTGCCCTCTTGCCACATATTAGAGTTCCTCTAATGCAGTAGAAGGTTTCTTCATAGGCTGAAGCATTGGATATTGCCATGAAACTAGAATCAACCCTTATGGGAGAATCCAACTCAGGTATGAGTCAAATTTTGAGTCAGCTAAATATCTTATCTCTATAGGTTGAACATATGAAGAAATACAAGGGAAAAGATAAAAGAGAATACATCTGGTGTATCTGATTCAAGTCAGATGGTCATGACAAGGATAATTGTCCCATGTTTAATGATTACTTAGCCTCTAGAGCTCCGATCCCTTTGAATCAGGTTACTCTACCCTTGTGTGAGGTATGTAGAAATAGACATCACCCTGGTGAATGTTATTACATGAAAAAATATGTCCAGATACCTACAAATATTTACTGCACATTCTGTAAATTTGTGGGGCATGATGAGAAGGATTGTAGGGATTATGACCTCCTACATGAAAGGTCAATAGATACATATAGGATTCAAGGAGAGATGCAACAGGAGGGAAATGCTACACAATTTAATTCCCTAGGAAGAGGAAACTTCAACCCTTGTGGTGGATTCAGAGGAAGAGGAAGAGGAGGAGGCATGGGTCGAGGTCAAGGTTAGATAATTTGTTATAACTGTGCACATCCAGGACATTTGGCAAGGTACTGTCAGAACCCTTGTACCACTTGCAGCTACTGCAACTCATTTGAACATGTTATTGAGGATTTTCCTATGTTGTTAGCCAAACTTCAGGAGAGACGAGGAAAAAACCAAACAAGTACAATTAATATTAGCAGAACCTTATGAAGAGGAACCCAGAGTTATTTTTATCACTAGAGGAGGCACTATTACAAGAGAAGACATAGTGAATCTAGGAAAGACTACAGAGGGATCAAGGGTTAGGAGAGCTTTAGAGAAGATGCAAGTGTTTGATCTGAGGGAAGAAAAGAAGACGTTTGAAGAGGGAATAATAGAATTTGGAAGAGATCAGGATTCTCCATCAAAGACACAACCAGAAGTGAGAGAATGTGGAATGCCTTTGGCATTTGATCAGTCTGCTTCACTCGAAGAAGGAAAATAGGTAAGCAAGCTTTTCAGTTTCTTGTATACGTTCATTTATTTGATTAAGGATGAAAGAGTTGTGTAATAACTACAACACTTGATCAGACAATATGAGCCAGGGAAGGTAGACCCTCTGCTGAATAGAGAAGTACATCAAGTATCTAGAAAGAGAAGGACAAACAAGGAACTACAACTTAATGTTCATATTGGAGACTATGACATAGATTATGTGGTCCTCGACTTAGGGTCAGAAGTCAATGTTATGATGAAACAAACCTGGGAATTGATGGGAAAATCTAAGTTTATTTACTCCCCTATCAGACTTAGGATGGATAATCAGCAGGTAGTAAGCCGCTTTGGAAGACTAGAGCATGTCCATGTGGACATCGACAGGGTAAGGACGTTTTTGGACTTTGAGGTGATTGAGATAGTTGATGATAGTTGTCCTTATCATTTGCTATTAGGAATTGATTGGCCTTTCAACAATTCCACTATTGTTGACTTAGAGAAAATAAGAATGATGTTTGAAGGTGATGGCCTTAGGGTCATTGCACCTCTTGATCCTGATGAAGGTCGCAGATACACATAACCCATCAAAGAAGAAGACCATGCTTATGAGCTAGAGAATATATATAAATTGACAGCAAGACAACATGATTACATTAATCCTACAATAGATGGAAACTTAAGCTCGTGAAGTGACAATGCATGCTCATCAGATTAGGAAGAAGCACTAAATAACTCGCAGAACAAAATGTATGAATTTTATGCCCGGAGGTGTGCTAGATTGACCAGGGAAGTTAGCTAGATTGGCACAGAAGTAAGTAATATTCCCACATTCGATGGTTTAAATCATTTATAAATGTTCTTACTACAATTTGAAGAAATTGTACGAGTACAATAGAGATTGTTGGCACTGGATGAAGCCTTGAAAGCAACTCCAGTGAGATGGTGGGGAAAACACAAGAAGAATATTGCGGACTAGGTGCAATGTCACACTTTAATGACAGTATGTTTTTCAGACCAAGTTGAAGGGTGTGAAGTCCATTATACAGGTTAGAGTTTCCCGAAGGACCATGTGCAAAGTTGTAAGGAGGCCCGGAGTAGCATTCCTAGGGAACAGTGGGTGCATAAATTCATTAACACTTTGGACACAACACCTATCAATTGTTATCTTCAAGAAGAACTACGCCTCACCACTTCAGATTGGTATGGTATGACTCAAAAGTTTGTAGCTACTTTTTTATATTAAAGTCAGTACCCCACAGTAGATCAATATTTACAAGTTGTAAGACAAAAAGTATTTGAGGAGGAAACTAACCCCCATTTAGAGCAAGAAGAAGATGAATGGACTGCACCTCTTCAGAATTTGCAAGGTTGTTACAATATCAATGTTGATGAAGACAATGATCCTAGGAATGCGAACATCACACAAACTAAAGGACAGAGAGACATAGAAGGACTAGGAGTTGAACAACCCTTCATTGGACAACCAATAAAAATCAAGAAATTTAATATTGGAACAAAGAAAGCACCTAAGCTCACAAACGTTGGAGATGATTGGGATGATGCCACTATTGATAAGATCATAGAACTACTGCATGAATATCAGGACTTGTTTCCAACCAAGTTCACATACATGAAGGGAATTAAAGGGCCCATGGGAGAAATGAAGATCCCCTTGAAACTAGATGCAAGGCCAGTTAAGCAGAGACCTTGCAGATTGAATCCCAAGTATAAGAAGAAAGTCAGGATCGAACTAGAAAAAATGATGGAAGCAGTGTTACCTATGGAATATTTGGTTCCTAGTCTAAGAATCGCAGCATTCACAGATATGGATGACACTTGCGTTGTTCAAAATAGGCTTGCGCAGTTGGTAGAACTAGAAGAAGATAGGTTCATTTCAGGATTCCATCAACAGGTATAGAAGGATCGAGAGAAGGCCTACCACGATAGGCATATCAAGAAGAAATCATTTAGGTAAGGAGATATGGTATTGGTATATGACAGCAAGTTCATGAAGCATCCAAGGAAGCTCAGGACACATTGGCTTGGGACATATGAGGTTTCCTATGTTACAGAAGGAGGATCTGCACAGTTGAAGACCTTGAATGGAGAATGGAAGGAAGGTTTAGTGAATGTGAGCTGGTTGAAATTGTACTATGACAACCAGCTACCTCGTAGCTCTCAATAAAAGCATAAGAGGAAGGTTCTAGGTACCAAGTGCGGTTGAAACTGGGTACTAGACACAAAATAGATAGTTTGCATAAGTAAGGGAGGGACATAGCTGAAAGCACAGGCTTCTCCACACAATCTGAAGTTGAAGTAAAATAGAAGGTTCAGATCTGTAGTGCCTCAGGACGAGTCACATGCAATTGTTGGAGGCCTTTTGGCCCTTGGTTATGGAAGGAAGAGAAGATTACGGAATAAAGGCGAAGTATGAACTACGCAGAAGGCACAGTGACTGAGAATGGGTCGAAGTGGTAAAAGAAGAAGAAAAGGAGTGAAGTAAGGGAAAATGATTCATTGAACAAGCAGATCGAGGAAGACATATTAACAAGGAAGATGGATCATGGACGACTCAGCAAGTGGGAAAAGACACCAATGGATGCTTTGGAGCATCGCTAGAGAGAGTTTGAACCACATATATCTTGTTGTTATGTGTGATTGATGATGTGTTCTTTTCCTTATGTTATTTTGTTATTGTATTATTATGCTAAATCTGAGATATAGCTCTGCGAAGTAGGTTTAAGTTGGTAAATAATAACTAGATTTGTGTGTGTTGTTCTTTTTAATCCACTTTCATTTCCTCTGGTTGTATACACATGTGTTCTGCAACCCCCTATTGCTACTTAGGGTGATACTGCATCTTCTTTGCAGGTGTTGCCAAAAGGGCCAGTAGTTAGGGCTTGTTGGTGTGTTGTTAGAGTTGAATCCTGGGTCTGCCCCTGTGCCAACAAGGCTAGCCTCACATTTCATTTTATCACCATAACTTCTCACCATTTTTTAGATTTCTCTTGAAATTTTCACCCTTTAAGGGTCACTATCTCTTCTTCTCTCATGCGCTATGCTTGGAAGGTCAACTTGTGGATGGTTTTGTTGATTTTGGATGGAAATTTATGAAATTATGGTTTTATCTCATAGTTTCTTGGATGAAGTAAGTGAATTTTCTGCAATTTATTCTCATTCTATAAATGTTTCATGGTAAATTTGTTATTTTTATGCAAGACATCTTTCTTGGTGAAACCCTAAGAGAGGAACATAAGTGATTCTTCCTCTCACAAGGTGATTTTTGTCCAAAATTTGTGAAAGAATCCTTGCTAGGTTTTGAACCCTAAAGCCCTAAAATGGTAGCACTTTAGGATTCCATCCTTAGACTTTTGATTTTGACCTAGTTGAAGCTACAAGAAGGGAGAAAAGGTTTCTAGGGACCAAATGTGCTTGCACCTTAAGGTTTGAATCCTACCTCTTGATTGCAATTAGATCATGTTTCAAGTTTAGTTTCATTTTTTATTATAAGACTCCATAACCCTTAAAAGGCACTATTTTTAAAGAATTCTCATGGTGAATTGTTTGGAAAACTCATTTTCTCAAGTCTCTTTGCAATCTACTAACTGAACTAACACTAACATTGACAAACTCATTGGATAATTTGTTATTGTTACAGAAGTTTTCTACGACCATCTAATAACAATCTAATTTGTTGAATACACTCTTAAACATGTCCTGACTTATTCAAAAAGTGTATCTAAGAATTGGATAATGTTCTAGTGGATGTATGCTAAGATTTCATGGTCAATTGTTGCATTTATGAGCACTAATTGTTGATGTTGTTTTAAATCATTTATTGTTGTTATATCATTGTTTACTGTTGCAAATCTATAAAAACCATTGAAATTTATCTTTTCTAGTGTATTAAGGAGATATTAATTGCATGTTTGGACTTGTAAATAATCATATATGTTGTAAAGTGTTCTTGTTCCGGGTGGGTACTTAAACAACTTCATACCTCTTCTCTACCTTGACCTAGACCAATCTTTCGGTGATCAAGAGATGGGGTGGTAGGATTGGCTACTATACTTGTTTCTTTTATCCCTTGAGGTAACCAGTGAAGCCTCCCTTGTGGTGGACCTCTTCCATCACTAAAATGAGGAAAGTTCTTTCTAAGGTGAAAGTGGTGGGATCTTCCATAGTTATGCAAGATTTGGGGTCTTGTGTTGGGATTTTCACAAGTACAAATCCTACGATAACAATTCTTATTATTAACAAGTTATGTTATCAAGCTATTTTGAGAGATATGAATTTCGTGTCTGCATTTAAACATAGGGGAAAAAAAGAAAAATTTAGAATTCTTACAAGTAATAAAAATAAATTTACAAATTTATCATATATTAATACTTTTAAAATTATTTATTCTTATTCTTTAACGTTGAATCTCAAGTATCATCTAATTTACCATAGAGTAATATGTTTAGGTTTGATTATCATGCTTTCGCATTGAATCTCAAAATGGTTGTTTATGTTAGGCACATATAAATTAACAATCCACCTTTACATATTGTGGTGGAACCTTAATCTTGAAAATTGCAAACAACATCATAGGAAGGCTATTGTTTTGTTGGGATCTAATTCTTAATAATGTGTTATTGCGTCAAATAGGGTGATTGTTTTGTAAACCTACATTATATTTTATAGTACAACTATTGATCACATGTATATGTTGTTGGATTACTGAGAGGGGGGCTTAATCAATAATAGAACAATTTAATCATTTTTAACCATATAATGAAAGTGTTATATCAGTGTAGCATTATCATCCAATAATGACAGAGTAAATAAAAAATGAACAAATGAGAAATCATACACATACACAGTACATCAATGTTTTTACGTGGAAACCCAAAGAGGGAGAAAACCACAGAATGATTTTTCTTATATGTCTTGAAGAATTACATTCATTGGAAGCACCAACTTCCTTTGTTTTCTAGATGCAACTAAAAGGAGGCTCCAACCCCCTAGTTTCTTAGGCTATGTTGGCCCTTGACCAAGTTTTGGGAGATTCTTGGTCATAGTGACCCATTTTGGGACTTCAACAACCTGTCGAAGGAGGAGCGCAAGATGAAGCATAGATCAAGGGATCTTGGCCCACTTTTGGGTCCTTTTTGGGTTTTTGGGAATATGTAATGGGATTGGGATGTCGGCCCATGGGTTTACCCATGCTTAGGCCTAGATTGTAAAGTATAAATAAATTTCTAGGAAATGTAAGAAATAACCGATCGGTAGATAGATGAGCTAAGTGCTAGAACTATGTGATTGAAGTATCTGTGTGAGACTTGCAGAGCTAAGTGCAAGTCATTGTAAGAAGTTGAGGAAGGTTTAGTGTTGTTGTTAGGCCCGAGATATGAACATTTTCATGACGTTATTATACACTTTTTTCCATATGTACATATGCGTTTTTCATCTTTCAAAGGAGCTTTTTGAAGAATTTTATGATAAAATGGTATAATTGGCATAAGGTACGTGTAATTCATCTTTTATGATTAAATCAAGTTTAATTTATCATGTTTTTATGCTTCCAAGAGTTAATTCATGTTTTTTTGTTGTTACAAGGCAAAACGCACCATGTTTCTTGATCTGGCACTTGATCCAGCACTCGTTCCGGTACCCGATCCAACACTCGTTCCAACACCCAGTATTGCAAAAAAACGCAAGGCGAGTTGGCGATTATGGTATTGGTAGATAGTGATCGAAAAATCAAGCACATGGGTTTTGCTTATCATCACCCCTCCATCTACTAAGCTTGAGACAACTCGATTTCAATTGTCCAAAGAGGACAATTATTGGCTTCCTCCGTTTTGTTAGTTATGGCTGCATTTATTGTATTTTGCCGAATTTAGAGGTGGTTCGACCCTCCTGTGGTCGACTACTTCGTTTGTAAACCTATAAATACTACCAGGATGGTCATTATATTTTTAAGCAAGTAGAAGAGCCATCAGATTGGAGATAAACTCGTTGTACTCTATTTTTTATTTTTCGCATTGCCAGAATAGTACCAGAACTGCATTTTTAACTTTCATGGTGAATTTGGCCTATTGAAGTTCATGGTGTGCTTGTAGAAGGTAGCCACAACTTGCTAAGGGGGCCACCAACAGTCTAGTGATTGTTCTTATGTTTATTTACACATTTTGTAATATAAATTTCCCTTTCTTATTTCCTGTAGGTACATGTTTTTATTTAATTAATTAGTTTGTTGTAGCTCATTGTTTTACTTCTCTTTTGCAGGTTAGATGATGATATGTGATAGTATGTGTTGATTTGATAGACTAGGAACAGGCTTGCAAGTCTCTTTACTAATTCCATGTGCAATTAAAAAGTCTCTCTCTCTTTACTAACCCTCATATGCAGTTAAATGTTAAATCTTKCTTTCTTTTACAATTTTACAGTCAAGTTTAGAATAGATTTTTAATTAGAACAGAACATAGTTTTAATTTGGGTTTTCTTTGACAGGGATGTTGATGGATGGATAGATTTAAATCCCGTTCTTAGTTTGCTTACTTCAATTTTAGATAGATTTCATTTTCTTCATTATTGGTTAATGTAATTGTCAATTTACTTCTTGATATCATATTTTAATTTATGTTTTTAATTCATCATAGCTTGAATGATTAGAATAGACATAGCATAGTTTTCCTTTATGCAATTTCCTTTCATAGATTAAAATGCAATTAAATTTCTTAGTTAAATAATGATGATCTCATTATATTGTTGATGGTTTATACATGAATATGCAGGGTATTTAACATTACTTTTATCATGGCTAAGTTTTCATTGCACTGTTTACTTCACACCTTTCATTTCTCCATTGAAATTAGTATTGATCTTATACCATTAGAACTGTCCTTTGTTGTCAAGTGTCATCAATATATCATTTGTCACCACCGAAGGCATTCACACAACCACCAGCATTACATCTGAGTGTTTCATAAATTAAAGATAGTTTCTTGCTTTTGTAGATTAGAAGAGATAGTTTCTTGTTTTCATAAGTTTAGTTGGTAGTCTTTCTTGCTTTCAATAGAATAGATTTCCTTTCATGCATTGCATTGAGCATTTAAATTTCCTTTCATGCATTAGAAATAGTTTTGCATTAGGTATTTAGTCCACTTACCTCTTAGGCTAGGTAGTTGTTCAATGAGAAGTCTTTGCTTACTTGTTTATTTGCTTTTGTAGGTTAGTTAGTTGCCTTTGCTTGTTTGTCTATTTGCTTTAATAGGTTAGATAAGTGTTTTTGCTTACTTGCTTATTTATTTTCTTTCATAGGGTAGTTTCTCATTGAATGTAGGCTGGAAAGTTAAAGAAGTTTGTCTTTGTCATTTGCTTATTATGCTTAGTAGTTTTCTTTTACTTATCGTTAAACTAGTTTTCTTTGAATAAGGTTTTTACTTGCTTTCTTAGGAGCTATCCATTAGTCCTTGGCCCAAAAGTACTTAGGTTACCTAGTTTCAAGTTGCTTAGTAGGGTTTTCTCATTAAATAGGTTTTCTTGAGTAGATTAGCCTTAGATAGTTGCTTTCCTTAGTTAGACTATATTCCTACCAACATTTTACCTTTGGCATATATTTTTCTACAACTCCAAGTTTAGTTACCCTGGGTTGACAATTTAATTGAGGGTAGTTTAGTGTCTTTTTTAGTACATATAAATCACCTAACATTTTGGTGTCGTTGCCGAGGAATACACTGACATGAAGGGTATACACCCTGACACATGCATCCATAATATATACACCCAGGGGGAAGTAACACTTGTTAGGCAACCCCAGAGAAGGATGAACCCAACACTCAAAGACATAGTCAAGGAGGAAATCCAAAATTTGTTAAATGTTGAATTTATCTATCCCATCTTCGACAGTAAGTGGGTATCCCTGCTTGTAGTGGTTCCAAAGAAAGTGACCAAGAAATGAAGAATTTGTGTTGATTTCCAGGAACTAAATAAGGCCACTCTGAAAGACTACTTTCCTCTTCCTTTCATTGACCGAGTTCTAGATACCTTGTCTGGAAAGAAGTATTTCTCCTTTCTAGATGGGTACATTAGATACAAACAGATTCTTATAGCACCCAAGGACTAGGAAAAGACTACCTTTACATGTCCTTGGGGAACCTATGCCTATAGGGTCTTACCATTTGGATTGTGTAATGCCCCTGCCACTTTTCAACGAGTTGTATTAGGGATATTTTCCAATCTAATTCATGATTGTGTGGAGGTCTATATGGATGAATTCACAGTCTATGGAAACACTTACCAGGAAGCCTTAGACAACTTAGAAAAAGTCCTCATCAGATGTCAGGAAATGAACCTATCTCTAAGTCATGAAAAATGAAAAATGTTGTTAGCTGAAGGAGTGGTTCTAGGACATCATGTTTCATCTGAAGGAATAAAATTCGATCCTGCAAAGATTGAGGTCATTATTAGACTTCCACCTCCCAAGACTCAGAAAGAGGTGAGAATCTTTCTTGGACATGCCGGATATTACCGATGGTTTATTGAAAATTTTACAAAGATTGTTGCACCTATGTTTGGATTATTGATAAAAGATGTTGATTTTGTTTGGACTGAGAATTGTCAAACTGCCTTTGAAACCCTAAAAGCCAAATTGTCTGTGGCACAAATTCTTAGAGGGCCCAATTGGACTCTCCCATTTCATACATCCACTGATGCCTCTGACACTGCAATAGGAGGGGTATTAGGGAAGAAAGAAGACCAACAATCCTATGCCATTTATTTTGTAAGAAAGAACTTGTCCCATGCCGAGTTAAAATACACAGTCATTGAGAAAGAGTTATTGGCAGTTGTTCATGCTATTAAAAAGTTTCGTCATAACATTACAGGTTATGAAGTATTTGTACACACTGATCATTCCGCCATTAGGTTTCTCATGAACAAACCTATAACTAATGGTCGAGTGACTAAGTGGCTCTTGTTATTGTAAGAATTTAATATTATTGTGCTTGACCGACCTGGAAAGGATAATGTAGTAGCTGACTTTCTTTCCCGCATAAAGAATGAGGATGATGATATCCCTGTAGATGATAGTTTCCCATATGAGCATCTCTTTTCCCTTTCTGTCAATACCCCATGGTTTGTAGATATGGCAAACTATCTGGCCACTAGGAAGTTACCATCTCATTTGTCACCTCATGAAAAGTGGAAAATTATTACACAAAGTGCTAATTACTCTTGGGTTGGTCATGATTTTTTTCGCACAAGTCCTAATTTGATTATTCATAGATGTGTCCGAGAGAATGAGGTACCTGATATACTACGAAGTTGTCATGATGGACCATGTGGTGGCCATTTCTCTGACAAACGTACAACATATAAGGTGTTACATTCAGGTTACTATTGGCCTAGCATTTTCAAAAATGCTACCAAGTATGTGAGAAGTTGTGATAGTTTCCAAAGGATAGGTAGACCTATGTCAGCTGAATAAATGCCTTTACAGGCCCAAGTTATGATAGAACCCTTCGAAAAATGGGCCCTCGACTTTGTAGGACCAACTTCACCCATGTCCCATAGGAAGAATTATATCTTGGTTTGTACAGACTATGTCACCAAAAGGGTAGAGGCAAACGCCCTATTTAGGTCCACAGAGAAGTTTGTTGTCGAATTCATCTATGAAGACATATTTACCCGCTTCGGTGTCCCTCGTGAAATTGTTACTGACCAAGGCACTCAATTCACTTCCAAGATGATGAAAGAGCTAACAGAGAAATATGGGATTAAACATTGTAAATCTTCTCCATACCACCCACAAGCCAATGGTTAGGTAGAATCCACAAGCAAAGTTCTGGATGCCATATTGACCAAGACTATTCAGTTACATCACCGATATTGGGTTGATAGACTCCCAGAGGCTTTGTGGGCATATCGAACTACCTCGAGAAATACCACTGGGCATACCCCTTATGAGGTAGTGTACGAGAAACAACTACTTTTACCAATAGAATTCCAAGTAAGGACCTTCCATATTGCGGAAAAATTAGGATTTAACCTGGATGAGGCTCATAAGAAATGAGCCCTACAGTTGAATGAGTTGGATGAAATTAGGCAAGATGCCATCCAATGGACGATATTAGTCCAGAACTAGAGGAGCAAGTGGCATGACAAGTTTACTAAAAATAAACACTTCCAGCCTGGTGATTGGGCCATGTTGTTTGATTCCCGGTTCAAAACCTTCAAAGGAAAACTTACCACCCATTGGTTGGGCCCTTACGAGGTAGACACTGTATATGACAATGGAGCTCTAAAAATTAAAACAATTGACGATGGACAAGTCTCCTTTGTGGTAAATGGACACTGACTTAAATTTTATCAAGGGTCCATTTCCAAAGAAGATTTTCTGCAGGTCATGAAAGCCGACAAGGCATTGGCCTTAGTAGATGGGGAAGCCCCCCCTTGTTCTTGATAAGTCTTTTTAAAGATTTCCTATTGTATATATGTAAATAGTTTTTGTTAATAAGGCAATTCTAGGAGGTTTTGGTAAGTATTTATTTCACCAGGAGTACACAGTTTCAAGATCTTTCTTCACAACATTGTTATACTTGAATTTTGTGTCTACTAAAGAATCAAATGAATAGTGACTTACTGCAATTAGCCATGTTTTTGCAAAATTATCATTTTTAAGGCATTCTAAAGGAGTTGCTCTTGAAACTCTTCACCACTGTATAAGGAAGCGATACCATACCTATCAAGCCTAGAGGTCTCTCATACAGTTTTTCCAATAAACCTGAGTAAGTGAGTCAAGTGTCTTTATCAAAGAGTAACAAGGAAGTCTAATTAGCAGTTAGTCATGGAAACATCACAATAACTACAAAATAAGAAAGTAAGTTGAGCCTAGACATACCTTTCTATTCTTTCTCGATGGTACCATCCACTACACACTAAATATCTTGATTATATCATATCTTTAGATAGGCCACGTCTGCTTAAGTACCCCTTACATCAGGACAACCACTAATAATATAACGGAAAGTCATCCTCTGACATAATTACCATCCCAATTGGAAATAAAAAAGAAAGAAAAGTTGTTTTCAGAGATGTCCCCCCATCTTCTTGCATAAGAAATCTTATATTAAAATCTTAAAAGATGGAGGACCAATCTTTGAGGGTTTAAGAGGCTAACCCGCAGGGATACTGAATAGGTCTGCTAGAAGCGGGTACCGGCCTGTGGTATGACTAGGAAAACCTGCCTGAGTACTGAACAAGCTTGCTAGCAGCGGGGCATTCTACCCAGCAAGGATGATAATCTGACAAAAACAAATACTAAATTTAAATTTCTCCTGATGTATGACATTACTTGCAGACAAATCTGACATGGAGTATGTGTGGTTAAGCTAAGGTTAATGAATCTCATCAACTTTCCATTGGGAAATGACTTTAAGACTATCTTGAAACTCTCTTGCCTACCTCTTCTTATCTATATATGGGATCTCTTATCCTATAGGTGGGGCCATATCCTAACTGTCTCGTCAGACCAATCTATGAAATTTCATCTTTACACTTGACATACTGTAAATCTTCGGCTATTGGGGGATACTAACTAGTTTCCTATNGAGGGGTTCATGAGCTAACAAATGATCATTTCCTAGAGAAAAGAGTCTTTGCAAGAATTTTTGTATTATTACCATGATACAAGTTATTACATTAATAGTCATGTTATTTTTAAATTCTTAACTGCTATGTGCTATACATTGTTGAACTTATGCTTAACAAGCCACTCTTTATTGATTATATAACAGACCACTCTTTATTGGTTATCTTCCATTACAAGTTGCATATTGTAGGTTTGACAATACATGTTTTATGCTTGCTATAACCCGTTCATTATAGGTTTTGACATTATATGTCATATGCAAGAAGAACAACTGAGCATGTAGCACTCTGCCTCTGCTCATTAACCACTATGGTTGTCAAAAACACTTCAAAATTTTAGGCTATGCATTATAAGAGGAGAAAATGCACTTAACACAGGGGTACCGGATGAAGTACCGTATGAGGTGCCGAATGAGGTGTCGGATGAGATGTCATTTGAAGTGTCATTTGAAGTACCATTGAATTGCATACTAGTAAATGTCCTAGATTCCAGGTAACTAGAATTCAATTCCATTCAATTATATTGGTTTCAGGCATTGATTAAATATGCTTCATATGGTTATGATCAAATGTCCAAGTCAACAGACTTGGACATTGATCTAATTATGAACCAGTACATTGCTCCTAGTCGAGCCTTTGAATTCGAATTCTTCACACATGGAAGCTCACGCGCACATGTGGGAAACGTACTCCACCATAAGAGAATACAAAATTGGGTTGGGCACTCTATTATCTCGTTTTCCCTTGTCAATTGCTCTCCTTTGCATTAAGAAATCGTGCCCAACCTCTGCCATCTCGTCCTCTGTCCAAAAACGCATTCATCCTGTGCTAAATCTGTGTCATTGCTTAGCTCAATTTTGCCCTTTCTTGGTGAATTTAACTCTGTCACAATGCCCAAGATATATGAACCCTCCTCCTATGCAGACTTGTTTTCCATTCCAAAATTCACACAGTGCAGGGATGTGTTCCTGTGTGCTGGCTGGGGGCCATTTTTGTCTAGTTTTCAAGGCCATGATGATGTCCTTTCTATGTAATTTGCAGTTGGTTTTGATGGAAAGATAGCACATGTAGGGTCTCTCAACTTTGCAGTCACAGAAGAGTCAATTTTTGTTGCAACAAAACTTCCAAGAATGGGAGATAGATGGTTCAAGAATCATCAATTGCCACACTCAAGTTACAACAGGGTGTTTAAGCCCAAATTCAAGAGCATTTCAGGAGCAAAAGGGTATGCTAAGGAGTGGATAAAGCCAGAATTGGTCAATCTCCCATCATCATCACAAGGTTAATTACATGTGAAGGTAGATACTCCACCTTCAAAGCTTGTCATTTTATATTGCTGGCTCATTTTTTGTTCAACAAACCCTTGAGCTTTCCCTTTTATTTTCTCAAAAGCTTGGAGAAGATGTCCTCTCAAGTGAGGAAAAATGTGATTAACCTCCACAATAGTCTCTTCCACCATGGTTTGATCAAACTCCTCATTCTTACCGAACTAGAGAAACAGGGGAAAAATTGGGATGCCTTTATCTACCAATTTGCAAAACCTCACTTAACAGTTAAGACCGACAAAAAGCCACTTGGCCTAAAAACTATCTCTCCATCCAAGCCTTTCTCTCCAAGAACTCCAAACTCCCTTGCACAAACCCTCTCTTTGCTGGAACAATACCAAAATCTTGTTGATATTCCTACTTCTTCATTGGGGAAAAAGACCAAGAACAAAGACCAAAAGAATCCGATTGTTGACCCCCCAATGCCTTCATTTTCTCTTGATCCTACACCTAAGAATCCCCAAGAATTAATGCAGCAAGACTTTCCCATCATTCCCACAAACAAGAGAGGAGCCAACCGATTTGGTAAGGGACCCTTTCGGAAGAGTACCCAAAACATAAGAACCAAGCCTTATGCAAAACCTCCACCTACTTCGGATCCCATCCAAGTGTCCTCTGACCTTGAGAGCCCTCATAAGAAAATTAGGGAAGTCTCTACAGAGGGATTAGAGCCACTAAGGAAAACAAAATCAAAACCTACCTCACCTTTCTGATCTCCCATCACTCCTACTTCACCCATGCCTACTATAGATCCTAAAATTGATAAATTGTCCACATCTTTCAAAGGACCTAATCCTTCCTTGGAGATCATTGATTCTTCCCCAACTATAGAGGAGCTACAAAAGGAAAACCATCAGCTTCTCCAACAATTGGAAAAGAGGAAGACAATAGATGCACACCTCCATCATGACAATGCAGTCCTTTAGGAAAAAGTTAACTCCCTTCAACGGTTAGTCGATGGGATGACCCAATCTAACCGCAACCTCAGAGAACAATTAAAGCAACACAAGAGGCACAAGGCTAAGCCTACACAGCAAGAAGGAGAGGCTTCTAAATCTGACCCTCCTCAGCAAGCCTAGTTCTGAGGGGAACTTCTTTTTGTTTGCAGTGGGACCTACAAAATCATAAGTGTGGGGGTAATGTTGGGCCCGAGATATGATCATTTTCATGACGTTATTATACACTTTTTTCCATATGTACATATGTGTTTTTCATCTTTTGAAGGATCTTTTTGAATAATTTTATGATAAAATGGTATAATCGGCATAAGGTACATGTAATTCGTGTTTTATGATTAAATCAAGTTTAATTTATCATTTTTTTATGCTTCCAAGAGTTAATTCATGTTTTTATTCTATTATAGGGAAAAACACACCATGTTTCTTGATCCAACACTTGATCCAGCACTCATTTCGGTACCCAATCTGACACTCGTTCCGGTACCCGATCTGGCACTCGTTCCAGCACCCAGTATTGCACAAAAACGCAAGGCGAGTTGGTGGTTATGGTATTGACGACCAGTGATGGACAAATCGAGCACATGGATTTTGTTTATCATCGCCCCCTCTAGCTACTAAGCTCAAGACAACTTGATTTCAGTTGTCCAAAGAGGGCGATTATTGGCTTCCTCCATTTTGTTAGTTATAGCCTCATATATTGTATTTTTCTGAATTTAGAGGTGGTTCGACCCTCCTGTGGTCAACCACTTTGTTTGTAAACCTATAAATACTTCCAGGATGGTCATTAGATTGTTAAGCAAGTAGAAGAGCCATCAGATTGGAGATAAACTCATTGTACTCTGTTTTTTATTTTTCACATTGCCAGAATAGTGCCAGAACTACGTTTTTAACTTTCATGGTGAATTCATCCTGTTGAAGTTCATGGTGTGCTTGTAGAAGGTAGCCACGACTTGTTGGGGGGGCCACCAGTAGACTGGTGATTGTTCTTATGTTTATTTACGCATTTTGTAATAGAAATTTCCCTTTCTTATTTCCTGTAGGTACATGTTTTTATTTAATTAATTAGTTTGTTGTAGCTCACTGTGTTACTTCTCTTTTGCAGGTTAGATGATGATATGTGATAGTATGTGTTGATTTGATAGACTAGGAACAGTCTTGCAAGTCTATTTACTAATTCCGTGTGCAATTAAAAAGTCTCTCTCTTTTTATTAACCCTCATATGCAGTTAAATGTTAAATCTTTCTTTCTTTTACAATTTTACAATCAAGTTTAGAATAGATTTTTAATTAGAACAAAACATAGTTTTAATTTGGGTTTTCTTTGACAGGAATGTTGATGGATGGATAGATTTAATTCCCTTTCTTAGTTTGCTTACTTTAGTTTTAGATAGATTTCATTTGCTTCATTATTGGTTAATGTAATTGTCAATTTACTTCTTGATATCATAGTTTAATTTATGTTTTTAATTCATCATAGCTTGAATGATTAGAATAGACATAGCATAGTTTTCCTTTACACAATTTCCTTTCATAGATTAAAATGCAATTAAATTTCTTAGTTAAATAATGATGATCTCATTATATTGTTGATGGTGTATGCATGAATATGCAGGGTATTTAACATTACTTTTATCATGGCTAAGTTTTCATTGGACTGTTTACTTCACACCTTTCATTTTTCCATTGAAATTAGTATTGAGCTTATACCATTAGAACTGTCCTTTGTTGTCAAGTGTCATCGAGATATCGTCTGTCACCACCGAAGGCATTCACACAACCACCAGCATTACATCTGAGTGTTTCATAGATTAAAGATAATTTCTTGCTTTCATAGATTAGAAGAGATAGTTTCTTGTTTTCATAAGTTTAGTTGGTAGTCTTTCTTTCTTTCAATAGAATAGATTTCCTTTCATGCATTGCATTGATCATTTAAATTTCCTTTCATGCATTAGAAATATTTTTTCAT
>JASDQU010736742.1:48102-66280 GCA_032191745.1 Picea mariana | reverse complement strand
CACTTTGGAACTTGATAGGTCTGGAATAATCGAGAATATGTAAGATAACTTCCTTGTCATATCCAAGTCCTATTCTATTGTTGTTGTAGATGATTTCTTTCCAAGGTCTGATGATGGGCTTAGAAATTATATTCTGAACCTGTTTCTTTGAAATCCATGCAAGTGGATTTACTGCATGTTGTTGCATCATTGAAAGGTTTTCTTCACTAAATTCAAAAGAAAACTCTTTAAATGTAAGTTCATGAATAGCTTTGTCTTTGTCTACATCTGGAGTTGCCTTACTAAGTTGCTCCTTCACTGACTATTGATCAAAAAAATCCTCGTCATCATCATAGAAATTATCATCATAGAGAGAGTTGTGCTGAACAAAAACTAGTTCAAAACACTTCATTGGATGTTGATTTTTGAGATCTATCAACTCACCATTCAATAGCCGGGATAGAGATTTAAGAAGTCTAACTTTATCTTTCGTCACTTGCAAACAAGTTAGCACTGATTGAAGAGTTGCTTTGTTTAATATTATTGTGTTGTCTTCAATGGTGTTTATTAGAGTGTTCAATAACTCTAATAATTCTAGATTTCGATCCATTTCAAAACACTTAAAAAAATCTCTCCTTGTGCAGGTAGGTCCTGATTACAATTTGACTCGACAGAAGAAGGCTTATCTGCAACTCGCTCACTTGAATCACTCGCTTGAACTTCACGCTCACTTGATTTTGTTTCACGCTCACTCGTACTCACTTGCTTGAAATTTTCTTGCTTTCTTCCAAGAAGTTGAGGATGTCGATTACCACTAAAAATGCATCCCAAAGACTTGATGGTTACAATGATTTGAGTTTCAAGTACTCAACCTTGTCAATTTCGACTCAAAATGACTCTAGGGTGTCGGGCTTAGCTGAAAATGCACCTTATGACAAATTCAATTCAACTGAACTTGATTTCAAAGAAACAAGTAAACTTACAAAAGGACAATTTGCAAGTTACAATAAATCTTGATTCTGAAGTTGAATTACTCTTCAAATTTGAATGTGTTGTTGATGCTTTTGAATGTAGTTCTCCTTTGATTACGAGCTTGACTTGTTCATTGCTTTAATATTCTTTGTCGATTCTTGTTTTGCATTACTTTTGCTTGAATTCATGTGCAAGAGTAACATTGTGCTAGATCTTATGTGTGTTGCGTTTAAAATTTCAATTGTTTTATCATCAAAACTAGACAATAAACAATATAAGCCTTCATGAAAAAATAACATTGCACACTACACAACGTGTACCTAAGACCCCCTTATTCAAATTTCGGGCGGATCTAGGACACAATCACAAAAAATGAAACAATTTTATTCTGAGTATCTCTCTTATGAGACCAAATACCATGGAAAAGTTACAATGTATTTTCTCCTTCGCAATGCTTTGACAAGGCTTTCAATTCATAAAATTTCACTTATGCTCTCAAAGGCTTAAGAAAACATTAAATTTATTCTCAAGAAATAAATTTCTTATAACCTCCCATAAAAAAAAAACTCAATTCATCACTCACTTCTATGTCTTAAAAAATATAATGGACATCTCTCACTCATGCTCACTCTCATTCACTAATATAAAAAAATTCTTATGATTACTCACCTCCCCATGAAAACGTCTTTAGTTCTCTTTAACTCCCCCTTTATCACTTTTATTCAAAAGTGAAAATATCATAAAATAATACTTCTAATTAGTGTTAGAAGTATGACTTTAAAAATGCTCTATGCTTTTCCCAAATCTTTTTGAAAAAAGGTTTTAATAAAATACTTAAATTTTTCATCAATCCCCAACCCTTTCACATCAAAATGTCCACTAAAAGACAACAACCTCCACTTAAAGTTTATAAAGAAAAAGATTAAGATGCACACTTTGGGTAATTGCAATTTGAACAAACTATAAAGTCCTTATCATTTTCGCACCAACTACCATTTATCCTCTCCACTTGATTTAGGTGCTCTTTTTATAATTGGAAAATAAGGGTCAATGTAATATTAATAAAGGTGCACTACTGGAGTAAAAGAGGACTCATTACCAAAAACTTGCATCAGGTTACTCGTTGTCAAATGCAGCCCACGAAGGAGCAAGGTTACCACGCGAGAGATTGTTTCACTTATCGCATGCTCAGATCGTGGATCATGTGCTGAATAAGTTGGATCACATACATGATAGATTTTGTTGAATCATGCAATGGATTAGTGGATTAGGGTTGCGAACTGCATGCGATTTCACAGCTCCACGATTTTCAATCAAAAAAAATTTGTTGACATCTTTCTTTTCTTCCATGGAATTTTCGCCAGCGGTGCAATATATCGCTACAGTGATGGACGCCTATTCTTCGCCAAGTTTCTGCAGTGTTTTACAATTCATGACCTCCACATTTAGACGAAGCTAGAGACTAGTCAACATTCTGTGCACATGGATCCATGAGCTCACCGAATGTGAAAGAGATCGCAGATACTTAATGTAGCATAAATACCTCAGATTTGGAGTATATTCACCAAGTGGGCGATATTGATCGTGTTGTGCCTGATTTATCCCATTTGTTTCTTTGGAAATTTGACACAGGCATTGATCGAAAAAGTCACAACTCGTCACTATGTTGAGAGTTGTCTTGTGGGTGCAGAGCTCCACTACCAGCCGACGGACTACATGTCCTTGTAGGCACAACTGATTATCCAGCTAATCCACCCGTGTTTGCCAAGAAAAATAGTGGTTCGTGGTCTATTATCATCAGATCCACAACGATATGGAAAGAAAATCTCGGTAATCTTCTGCATCATCATCACAGGGAGGAAGATTCAAATATGGCAACATTTTTCGCTCCTGTCGCTTCGGGCTTCTCCATTCCTTGTAAAGATTGAGATCAAAACCCCTTTCCTGCGAGGGTTTCACATCACAAGGCAATGAATTAACGTCATTGTCCATTATCATAGATGATGATGAATCGCAATATATGTGGCAAGGAGCAACATCTAACCCTAATTTTGTACAAGACTGTTAGTATTTGGGATATGGATCAAAAGGCAAAAGGATTTGATCAAATAAACATTTGAAAGAATCGATTAGTGTTGCTACACCACAAATCGAATGGTAGATCGCTTGCTGGATAAAATCAGTGCATGGATCGGATTGTTGATTGGATCACTTGCTAGACGGATAGATCACTGGGTAGATCGATGCGACTTTCTTCCTTTAAAAACATAATTCACATTAGAATTCTTGAAACAAGTGTTGGAATATTTTTGCGAGAACAAGGGAATTGGAGATCCATGCAGAACACTTCATATCCATGTAGTGTAGATCAGATGACGCAGGTACACATTTCTTCATGTAGAGAAGGTAGATCAGATTGCAAAAAAACTAGATTTGCGCGCAGGGATTCCGGATTGCTATAGAGTTCCAAAACCTGCAAACGTTTCTGTCATTGTTGTAACTATCTATACGCTGCTATCAATGATATTTCATCACCCTACAAACTGATTCATCTTCGGAATATCCATTTGCAAAACCACCTTTCAACCTTTCATGAAGCTATGGAACTTCCCATGGTAAACTGCCATGGAACTCAAGACTAATAGGCCCTTAAGAACAACCTCGCTCTAATACCAATTGACAAAACATAAACAAGAATAACAACATGGAGGAAAAGGCATATTAGCCAACACTTTAATGTATTCACTCCAATGTTACATATTTATAGTACAATGGATGATGCCACCTCATAGAGAGATTTTCTCTAGATCATAAAATCATGCATGATGACTAGGCTAGGCAATCTTAACTAAATCATTAGTCATCACTTGAGGATATATTACTAATATCCTAAATGAATAATACAAATATAGGTGACAATTTAGACTTAGTGATTGGTAGAGGTAATCCATAGGCTAACAGAAAGTATTATCAGTTGATACATTTGGAAGAAAAATGAACCCGTCCATTGAAAAAAACATGTCAAAGACAAAAAATTATAAAAAAAAAAAGTCGATCAAAGTGCATCTGCAAAATATTTCCAAAAAAAATAGTTGGTGTTATTATGGAACAAATCGAAAGAAAAACCATCCTTACACACAAAGTTTGAAGCACTTTGGATTGGTCCTTATGTGATTGAAAAAATTCTTGGGTACAATTCTTTCTTATTGAAATATATAAAAGGAACATTTCAGATGTTTTAAGTTAATGGGAAACACCTTAAAATATTTCTCTCCTAAAAATTCCTCACTTACAACCTGTATATAGTTTTTTCCATCTTTTGTACATTCTTGTGAAGTCTTTTGTTTTTCTCATCTTTAGTTTTCTCGATTGACTTCATCGACCAATGTCCAATTTATTTTCCTATAGAATCTGTATTCTCAGTAACTCACACGGGGTTACTATCCCATAATCGGATCTAGTTGTTGACTTACAAGTTTGAATAAATCTCATGTAATTATCTTTCTATATTTCATTTCCAAATTTCCCTCCATACTTAGAAAATTTCAATATCATCACCGGTCCCTAACATGCTACCTTGCTACCCCTAACATCTGCAAACCACACAATTCTCACTTAATTCCTGTGACCCTCACTATGCACATACACTTATAATTTTTTTGGAAGTAGATACACATTCATAGGTGTAGATAACTATCCCAATTATCTCGTTCTATCACTTGTACATTATCTCGCTTGTTCGTTGTTATTTTCATTTGCTTGTCCCATCATATCTACCCTCGTGATCCTTATATTATCCCATTGTTCCACCATCAAGACATCTCGATGCTTTCCATTACCCACGTTACCCCGATTACTTTCCTGTTATGACTGTCGTCTCTCTCGATTGGTCATCACCTCGTGATGCTTTATGTTTTGTCTTGTCATGTTTGCCAACATGCATTAAATTATACTTTCCAAAAATGACTACCACTTGTATAAGTGTTAATACCATTATTAATGATGGGTTTCTAAAAAACACTTGTGATAAATGTTCATATCAATTAGAATTTAATATCTTCAAGTTAAGAGCCTTGAAATGTGTTAAATTAAACAAGTGTATTTCGATATATACCAATTTGAAAAACAATGTTCATTAAGTTTGGACCTTTGTTAAGTATGACAACTTGAATAAAAGAACAATTCTGTATAGATAATATCAATATTTTGGATGATAAGACTAGCGATTTTAGTGGTAATAGGCCTACAAGTATTGTTTTATATTACCACCCCTGAAAAAGAATTCAAATAGGATAATTTGGACATCATGAATTGCATCGCAAGTTGTGTTTCAGAAGTTTATGATTTCAAGGAATTAATTTCATGGTGTATTGAAAAGTTTGATAAGGAATATACAATTTTTTAGTTACAAGGAGAATATCCGATCTCTTTATCTCCCTCAACTTTTAAGAGGATTTTCAAGATCCCTGAACCAACGATGATTTTCAAGAGCGTAGAAGTTGAGGACTTATTGAAGAAGAAGAAATGAAGATTCAAACTTTTATAGGACTACCTTGAAGACCCTAGAATTGTTCCTGAAGACCTCTCAAATATTAAGTATGTTCACTAAAGAACACGTACTAAGAAATGGCATGGTTGTTTTCCATAATCATTGGACATAAATCAACAATTAATATTCCTAAGTTTTCTTTGTACATAATTTATTTCTCAATTAATATGAACACCATCTTCAAATAGGCTGACATCATTTCAAGTAATTTATATTTTCAGTTTGGAAATTACTGAAATAATAATAGTTTGTATATGTCCTCATATTTTATTTTCACTGAGACTTACTGTCACATATTCAATGTCCTACCGTTGGTAAAAAGGTTAATTGTAAATTTGACCCTGCGTAAATGTGGTATGCCACACTTTGGAAACAAAAGATCACATATTACTTCTATGAAGTGCATATTGATTTTATCTCTTCTTTCAAAAGGATAATTCATGGACCCAATACATCAACATTATCCTTGAAAGTTGCATCTTTCATAGCTAGGAAAGGAAGTTTTGAAGTGATGGAAAATTTTAGTGTTATCAAATTCTAAGGTTCACACGACAAACCTTCATATCTACCATATTATGTTTCTGATAAAACATTATAGCCAAGATATGTAAACAATATAAATTTTGGGTTCACTTCTTCAACAAGAAAAGGAAAAAGCAGTTCATCCCATTACCATGGAAAATTAGGGAAATAACTATAAAAAGCATTGTCCATCTTGATGAATTATCAACTCAATTTGATTTATTCAATCTCAAGAAAGAAAATGAAACCAAGGTTTTCAACCCTAATCAGTCATTCATGAAACACTTGACATCAGTAGGATATAGCATGTCATTTGCCAAAAAATTCTTATTTGGAGAAGAAGAAGGTGAGTGTCAAAACCATCAAGGGTCACCTGTGGAAAAATTGCAAGAAGATATTGAGATAGTCATCAGTACAAATCATCAGCACAGAAAAAAATGAAGATTTGTAAATGAGATAATTTTGTGGTTCCCAAATGTTTCTAAAAAATGTGGCCGACTCAAAGAAAAACCATAGAGTTCATCTCAATAACAAAGAAATTCTTTGATTGATAATTCCGATGACGGAGGAAAAAAAAACCTCCTAAGGGAAAACTTGAAAATACACACAAACTCCCAATTTCTAGTAAGAGGAAGAGAGGTGCAAATAAAGAGGAAGAAAATGAAAACATACTTGTAAATAAAATTGTCTTGGAATATATGGAACTTGATGTAAACATTGAAGAAACAAAATATGAAGGTGAAGAACATAGCCTACAAGAAAGCATAGCAATTGCAAGAAAATTGACTACTTAAGAGCCAATCATATTTGAAAAAGGGTCTCTTACCTTGCATCATTCCACATTCAATAAAAATTCAAGAAAGCTGATTTTTTTCACGAAAAAAAGCATAATTTTAATCATCCGAAGAGACAAAATTACATTATGTAGTTGCTTTGAGATCACATCTCTTGAGAGAGAGAGAAAATCCAAGGGCAAACGGTCGATATATGATAAAACTAAGTCTAATAAAAGAATGTTATGTTTAGAAAGAGAACAGGAAAAGAGACAAAAACATAATAAGTACAGTTTCGATTAGTCCAAAATACGGTCCATCAAAGCCGGAAAAAAGAGTTGGAAATATAAACGTCGATGGTAGAGTTGTCTATGTGAGAGTCCAGGAGATATCAACAAATATTCAAAAGTATATAGAAGCTAGAATAAAGTAGAATGTCGATTCCATGATCCATTAATTACTAAGTGAGAATGGGACCATCAATAAATCGGTGGTGATAGAACTAAAAAAAATCATCCCTGATAGATTCAGAGACATGCCATTGACCAAAAACGAGTTGCATACATGCTTTTGAAAGAGCATATTCTACAGAGTTTTGAATCTTGTATACGTGTTTTAGAACAACAGAATGAAAAGTATCCATAAACCTAAAGATCTCCTCCAAAATAGGCATCAAAAGAATATTATGACAAATTTGAACTTTACTAGTCCAATTGATGACATTCATAGAATATCCAAAAAATTGAATGGATTGAACCCCCTTCTGCTCGAAGAATTGAAGAAGCAACTTTAAGGCCATAAGCTTAGCATAATTATTGGTCCCTTTAACTAGGCCCATTTTGATTTTAAAGAAATGGTTATTAGAGAGATACAACATAACGCCACCCCCACAGGATTGATTATCATTCTGAGAAGCACCATCGAAAAAAGCCCAAGGCCGAGATTTATCAATGGATTCATATTGGTAAACACAGATAGTAGGGATTTCTTTTTTCTAAGGAAAATCAGACAAAATTGAGAGGCATTACAAAGAATTGAGACCTATAAGAGTGGGTTTATCCTTAAAAATGACAGAGTTACAGGCTAACCAGATTCCCCAACAAACAATCAAAGGTAAAGATTTAATTTTATTATGGACCGGCACCTGAATCTAGTACTTCTAATCCTATTCCAAAGAAGGGTCCTCCGAAACACATGATAAATTTATAAAGGTCAAGGCTTATTTCCAAACTCTTAGAGTAAAAGGGTAGGATATAAGAAGATGAAAAATAAGTTCATTGTCTACGTTACATAGGGGGCACTAGCCTGGCCCAACAAACTTCCTCTTCCACATTTTATCCCAGGTATGGACCTTATTATTTATAGCAAACCAAATGAAATTTTTTTCCTTCTAAGGGAATTTTAGCTTCCATAACTCGCTCCACCACCAGCATGGTTCCCTATGAAGAAGAGATGCACAAAGAGAAATATAATCTTGTTTGGGTGTGTAAACCCCATGCGGATCCTTTTTCCAAACTAGTTCATCCTCCCTATCAGTAATCCTGATATGAGCAGCCCTAAGAGAAGACACAAAATTATCCCAAAGAATGGTAATATTCTCTTCTAGTCCTAGTGAGGCAGAGCTCCTCCACCCTTGATGCCACTGGGAAGTTGTTACAAGATTCAAGGCTTGATGAAGAAAGAAAATATATTGATTATTAAGCCGAGATAAAATATCATTTGGAAGAATATGTGAAATTACACTCCCTAGCCAGGAATCAGCCACAATATGAACTTGGTTACCTCTACTAACTCTCCAGAACAAACCATATCCCACCACTAGGAAGGAAGAAACCACAACTTTCCAAATAATAGATCAATTTGAATGAGACTTTATTGGTCTCTGAATCCATTATTCCAGAGTATCTAGAAGGACGTGTTTTTTCTTCACCACAATGGTACATAAGTTGTTACTCAATAGGATACACCAACTTACTTTAGCAGCCAAAGATTTAGAAAATAAGAAAATATTTTTTAAACCCCATCCACCCAAAGATGTTGGTCAAGCAATATTCTCCCATTTTTACCATGGCGTAGTATGCTATTCTTGAGACCCCAACCAAATGAATCTAGAGCAGATACGTCTAGATTTTTCCAAAATTCCCTTTATAATCTAAGAAACAGACATCTAGTAAACAAGGATGGCTTCCAACACCAATTTTTCCAAGGTTAATCTTCTAGCCCTAGAAAGCCACCTGAAACTCCAGACTTTTATCCTCTTTTCCAATTTGGAAACAATCCATATCCAATCTTGTTTTCGATAGTAGTTGGTCTTTAACTAGAATACAAATATTTAATGCCATAAGAGAAATCCTATGTCAGGAAATTAAAGAGATCCTGATAATCTTCAAAACCTTCATCCTCCAAACCAGTGAAGGTAAGGGTATATTTTTAAGGATTAATAATCATTCCTATGGAAGAACAAAAGAGACTGAGGATTTCATCTAAATTCTCTGCATTTTAGGCCAACCACTGCAGAAAATAATCAAATCATTGACAAAGAGAAGATGAGTAATTCAAAGTCCCCGGGCAATCTTTATGCCATGAAATTCCCCATCTCAGACAACCGACCCAATGGATCTACTTAATGCCTCTGCAAGAATAAATTTAATTATTGAAAAGATCAATTCAAAAAATAAAAAAAATCAAGAAAAATAAAATTCAAAATTTGAATTTCAAGGGGCTCCACCCTCAAAGGTCATAGAATTCCATGAGGCCATAGGAGAAGCTTTAAAAATGTCAATTGGTGATATAGAAAATGAAAATGAAATTATAAAAGATATTGTTAGAGAATTGGAAAATGCCTTAATTCCCCCACCAATTTTTGTGATTCCTATCACCACCATACATCCCTTGAGAACTCTTGAAGGAATACCATAATCAAGCTCAAGATTAAATGGAATGTAAAGTCTACTTGTTTCTATCAGGAGTTATGTCGGAGAAAACATCCAAAAGAGAATGTCCTTGATTCTTGAAACATGGGAGTTGGCAACCAACTTTGTCTATTTTAGGCTCGGCAATGACACATGTAAGGATGTATCTTCAAGAAGACCTTGAAAACAATGAATAATTTTACAAAGGGGTTATTTATACATTTAGTGTAAGATTTTCATGTCTTAGTGAATTTCAAAGAAAACAAGAGGATTTACCTTTGGCAATCTGTTTAAAACAATTAAAGGCATGTTGGCTCAAGAGAATCAAAATTTGAAAAGAGATGTTAGCTAAGTGTGATGTCATAAGTGTGAAAAAGGGTGAATTATTTTTAAATTTGATTGAGTTAGAACTAGTCTGGTCAACTGAAGATGTGGAGGACCCACACTTAATTATGAATTAAATACTCTCATCAAAGGAATAAATGGAAGAAAAGTTGGACTCATTAAATATTGCATCATCAAAAAAGTCAACAACCTAAATGAATATTCAGAGACAGAGGTAGAGCATGGGTTGGTTTGTTATGTGAACAAAAATGATTATATTGAAGATACCCTTCATCAAATATCAATGGATTTTAAAGATATTGAAAATTCTTTATTTGATATTAAAGTGAGAAAAGAAATAATGGTGGTACCAATGAGAGAATATATTGAAAATTGGATAAAGAATGCTTTAATTAAAATAATTGAATCAGATTGGGAAGAAGCAGTTGCAACCGGTCATATAGTTTTGACAAAAGAAAGTATAAAAGACATCCCATCCAACAAATGAAAAAGGAGACGGATTCCATCACAGTAAGTCAAGTGGTAACTTTTCATAATTTCCCATATTCTATACTTCTAATTTGCAAATCATCCAGATGTGTCTTTTCATTCACTGAAAACTCATAGCCAATTTCTAATTGTGTTTCTCTTTTCTTCCAGGTCTAGGTCTATCTTTTTAAAGATATATGGGAGCCCCACCCTAGTCCATTTGGACGAACACTTTCATTTTACTTTTATATTTCAATGTAAAACCAGACATATTTTTTAAAACTCCCTAAAGAACTATCTCGAGGAAAAACTTTAATGATTTCTCAAACTGTTGAATTTCTAAGTATGATATTTTTGGAGTGTTCCTATCATATTGTATTTTAGTTTTAAATGTAATACTCATTTAAAGTTCTCTACATTGTGTCCTTATATGTTTTATGTCTTATAATATGACAAAATATTTCTTATATTGTGATGGATGTGAGGAATCTGTTAATCTTATATGATTTTTCTTTACTTCTGTATAATATTTATTGTAAACATATAATATTTTTGTTTTGAATAAATTCCTGGCCCTTTTCTCAAAAATCTTTATTTTGTAAATATATTTTTTATATAATTTTAAATTGTATTTTCATAATTAATTTTAAACAATAACAGAGGAGTACCAACTCTTCAAAAACACAGGGGGACTTATCCTCTTGAGGATGTTGTTAATATATTGAATAATATGAACATCAATAGGGCCCTAGTTTATCCCTCGAGGGTTGCTAGTACACGCGCATGTACCACCCTAGCCTCCCATCCTCCTGGTCCAACACTTGTGATAAAAAAACATAGTTAACCATTAGTTATATGTATCAAAATAATATCAAACCCATAAATATGAAGAAACAAATAGACAAGTTCTCACCTTTCCCATCCTAGTCCTCCCTAGGAGGGAGGTTAAGGAGGACCATCTCATCGCTTCAGTAGTACATAATAGCATAGGGAAACTACAAAATTACCTATGGAGTGTGTAAGCAAAATCCCTCAAAACCCTTTGTAAAATATTGTTCGTCCTCCCCACCACCATGGAAGGCCAATATATGGGCCCACTACCTAATATGTGGCTCTCGTTGTGGCATCTTCCTCAAAACCAATCATGGTCATAGTAGCACCACCGACTCTAAGAAAAATCTACACAAAAATGATCTAAATGCAAACTCCCTAGTCCTCTCTACTGCACAATGATCCAACTGAGAGAACATGAATCTACACATCAACTGCACCCAAGAAGAGGCCTCACCATAAAGTACTCTCTCCACCACCCACATATGTGCACCAAAGATGTGTTTTTTGGCTAACGATTTGTAAATCCTCACCACCATCGTGACCACCACCCACATCAATAATGAATAAATTTCCACCATATGAATCGCTCCACCCATTAATGGATCTTGGGCAAAGAAATGGTAGGACACTATCTCATTTTCTATGGATCCACTAGCCATTTGGGGTTGCACCTCTTTATAAAACCCCCTGATGGGTAGTCCAGTTGTTGGATGCAGGCCTAGTCAGGAGAAAAGGATATTTTGGGAAGAGAAGCATGCAAGGAGGAAAGGACAGTTGGAAGGAAAATCAACACATGTAACAAAAGCAGGTGAGGCGTGCATGAAAGGAATACCTAACGACGCTAGGGTTAGGGTTTTTGTAATTTATTTTAATGGCTGATGAGACAAGAATATAAATAGATAGTACTTATAGGGAGAAAGGGGGATACACACAGATAGCAGAGAGAGATTGGACGAGAGGGGGACCGACCGAGGAGGAGGAAGTTAAGTACTATTCTACTTAGTAAGCTAGTGAGATAGGGAGGCAGTGATTGACTCAATCCTAAGGTTTAGATTGTAGGTTGAGGATCTTTGTGTGATCTAGTCAACCTCACAGAGATCAAGCAGTCTTTGTGAGAGAGTAAGACCTAATATTGTAAACACGTGTGGCGTGACATATCACTGAACCATAATAAAATATTGAGAGCCATATCTTTGTGGACATAGCCTAGGAGAGGGTGAACCACGGTAACACATGTGTTATTGGAATGAATTTATGTGTCTTTATGGTTGATTAATTGTTGAATGTTAAATGAATGAATTAACTAGTTAGATCTGGTATTCCACATGCATGAATAGAATGACTGCTATAATTAGATGTTAGAATGAATGAATAAATATTATAAAGTACAACTGTAGATCTCCACTCATTCCCAGGTTGCAAGCACCTAGTTATTGCAGCCACCCATAGAGTTATCTCGGGTGAGACTCTGTAGTACACTCTATGTGTTGCATTGCCTTCTAGTGTACCAGAGGGGCCAATAGTTTTAGAGGGATTTTGTTGGGATCTTATCAAGTCTAAACCAGGGTAAATATTTGTTATTAAGGTGGGATCAGAATAACCCATAAAGAATCCTAAAAAGAAAAGACAAAGACCAATAAAGGTTTAGAAACCAACAAATTGTTTGATTGTCGATTGGTTGGAAGAGAATGGGATTGAGTATATGAGATTTGTGGAATACGCAACAAACCAGATGACAAGACATTGAGAGAATGAGAATCTAAAAGGGGATGTTGAGACCGTGGAATCCAACGAAAGCATAGATAGAGAGCTGGTTGAAGTTAAGGGATATAGATTTTGCGCAAAAAGATTATAGAAACCTGAAGTTGACATAGCGCAAATATCTGGACAAGTACGTTTTCAATTACTTGCACGAAGTATTTTTCTCTGATTTCTCGCATGTATTGCAACAGTGGATAAAAAGTTTGAAATAAAACCATCCTACAAATCAGATCAGACAATTAGAGTGGAATCATGAAGAGATCACGCAGTTACAATGAATTGATAATAAGTTTACACATGTAGTAGATTTCTGGTTAGACATCATTGTTGTGGGATTTATCATTGAATTTGTAGTAGATACAATGAAGTCTTACAACGTATCTAAAAAATAATTATTGAAGGGACCTCGAGGTAGGTATATCAGATCGTTATATACTTCTATTGAGATATTACTATATAAAAAAGGTGTAATGACAATGGATTTAGAAAACTAAACTTCCCTGCGTGCATGGGGGAACGGGGGAAGCACTAATAGGAGAAGGAGAAATGGAAGGAGAAGTGGATAAAGGAAATAAGGAGGAGGACCATATTAAGAGGATCATGGCAACAACTAGAAAAACGCGCAGTAGAGTACCCTACCAATATAAGGAAAACACTAAGAAGAGAGTTGTAGCCACAAGGGAAGGCTTGGAAAGTAATGAAGAAGAGGTATAGGCTCTCTGGGATGTGGAGAATATTGAGGAAATCATGTGTGCGACATATGAGAGGAAGATGAGAAGTCCAATAGAGGGAATAGAAGGAAACACTCCTATCCATATTAGTGTCATTGTGGAACCCATAAACCCATGTGTGACTAATACACCAAGAAGAACACCACCATTTAGACAATCAAATTTTGGGAGAAGGAAGACATCATGAAGTACATATACACCAGAAAAAACAACTGGGGGAGCCAGTTCAAGAAGAATTAGTCAAGTATATACACCACGTGAAGGTAGTAGTTTAGCATTTAGGATGGGAGGAAATGATCCCACCATTAGGTTACCATAATTCAAAGGAGAGGTGTTGGAGGACCCAGAGTAGAACCTTTTTATCTATGAAAATATCTAGGAAGTAAAACAGATCATAGATGGTGACACTAAGCTTGCACAGTTAGCTATCATGCTAAGAGATTGTGCATTGGATTGGTACATGAGTTTAGGTGCAAACAGTTTGCTAGGGACAACCAGGACGATTGGAGATATTAAAAAGCTATTGATAAATGAGTTCCATAAGCCTAGTTCAAAATATCAATACATGAATGAGATGATAGAAATTAGACAGAAACTAGGAGAATCTCTATGGGAAATTGACCAGAGATTCAAACGATTGAAGGGAAAGATAAACTATGTCATGACATATATGCATCATAGGCATTTGTTCATCAATTACGTGCTACCACACTTGAAATACCCTTTGCAACAAAAGAAGTTTCAGACACAGGAAGAGGCTCTACAGGAAACCCTACAATTGGAAGAGAATGCATATCATAAGACAAATCCAGCCATAGACGAGTTGAATGAGGATCTGAAGAACTTAACATTCTAGCTAAACCAGAACAAAGGTAAGGACAAAAGATAAGTCATTTGGTGTACCACATGTAGGACAAAAGGACACCATAATAATGAATGTCAAACATTCACGCAGTACATGGAAACAAGCATGCCAAACCCATTTCCAACAAGAGGACTATGGTGTGAGATATGTAAGAAACAGGGTCATGATCCATATCACTACCCAGTGATGCAATAAGTACCAGAAAATACCTAAGAGATCATATTGCAACTTTTTCATGTCAGTATGCCATGATGAAAAAGATTGTAGAACCATGGACCTCATGAGGGAAAGAACATCAGATACATACAGGATGTAGGTAGAAATGATGACTAGGAAAGACACATCACAATTTAACCAAGTACCATCCCCATATAACACTACGCAACAAAAATATCAACAATATAACACTATGCAATCGTAGTACAATACCGTGCAACCACACTATAATCTCATGAAGTATAACCAGACACCTCAGTATAATTCTCCATGAGGAGATCAAGATGTCTACAGAGGTGGAGGAAGATAAAGAGGAGGATTTGGAAGAGGCAGAGGACCAGTGGTATGCCACAATTGTCAACAACCAAGACACTATGCAAGAGAATGTCAACTTCCATCCGCTTCGTGTATGTATTGATGCAAATCAGATCATGACATAAAAGAATGCCCGACACTATTAGGGAAGATCCAGGAGAAGAGAAATCAAAATAATCAGAATGTTCAGTGGATTTCGGCAGAAGCGATGGATGAAGGAAGAAACATCAACATAGTTATGTGGGGAGGATCTAAAACATTAAATGACACAATAAAAAAAGAGCCAGCATAACACCAATGGGTGAAGAAGAATGTTTAACCAAAGAAGTAGTTTGATGTGCAGCATGAAAAGGAGATATTCATGAAAGATAGACAAGAATTCACGAAGCCGGACATTGCATGGACACCAACTGCACAGTATAATAAGGAAGTACAAGCATAGAATATGCCTCCATCGCTGGATCACACCACAGAAGCACAACCCCTGGGACAAGTAAGTAAGATTAAGGTTTTTTTGCAATCATGTGTTAAACTACTAAATGATTCATCCTCTGTTAAAGTATTACAAAATATTCTAGAAAGATGTAGCATAGAGGCAGAAAGAAATCTGAAATAGAAAACAGTTAATCATCTACATACAAGAAGGAGAACAAAGAAATAATTCACAATGAATGCCAACATTAGAGATTTCAACATGGGAGATATTATACTGGATTTAGGATCTGAAGTAAATGTTCTACCCAATAATACATGGCAATGTATGGGAGAACCCACATTAGGATATTCACCTATTTAGTTGAAACTAGAAAATCAACACAAATTTCTACCAATTGGAAGACTAAAAGGAGTGAGAGTATATCTGGATGGAGTGCGTACTAAAGCCGACTTAAAAGTAATATATATAATGGATGGTACAAAACCTTATCCGGCATTGCTTCACTTGGACTGGGAGTTTGAAAATCAGGCCATAATCAACTTAAAGACGAGGAAGATGACATTTGAGTAAAGATAATACAATGTCATTCTGCCATTAGACCCATCAGAAGGGTGTAACATACCGAGCCACCCACAGAACGGGGTACGCTACCATCAAGCTTGCCCTTGGACTTTTTTCTTTTACCGATACCTTTTTAAAATTTAAGGATGCATAAAAAAAAATACTTTAACGACATGCATAGCAGTATCAACAAGCATGCATAATCTAAGATTTAGTTAAACGATAATTATAATACACAACAAAATACGTTCATACACAGATAATAATATCACAACATAGAGCACTTATCTTTATAAAAAGGCAACACCAATTGGTTGCAGACCAAGGACGTTCCACCCAACCGTAGACACCACTGCTCCAAATATCAACAACAGTGTAACCCCCGAGCCAGGACTATGAATCCACAAGGATGGTTCTAGAGTGTACTTGGGTTCCCAAACTAGTCATCTCCCAAGCTCTCACAAGTTTCCCAACACCCACAATAATCCAAGTACCCAGCTCTCTTCCACCCAACCTGTACCACCGAAGAGAATGGACCTCCACCCTTCTCTACCACGCAGTCCCTCAGGAAGTCCTTCTCCTTTTTCTAGGGCCTCCAGCACAACTAATCCAAAATCTAAATGTTGAAACTCTCAGGACTAGCAGTTGTGAGCAAAACAGGGCACAAGGCAATGCATCTCAAACATGTAAGCCTCCAATCACGATAGGATCACACTAGCGACCACTACAGCCCACCATACCATGGCTAATTCCTCAGCAATTCGGTTCGCCTTTCACAATACAAGATGCAGATGAGGATGGATCAATGAATAGGTAAGTGGTTGCATGAAAGTGCGTGAGGGAAATGAATGGACGTATAGGAAATCAGTAAAGAAGCCATCAATTGAACCCCCCCATCAGACTAGAGGTGGGTTTAAGTAACTTTGTGGGGAATCAAGAACCTCCTGGCCTTCCCCAAGAATCTCACGTAACCGATCCCCTCCCTTAGGAAAAAAGGGTAATTAACATAGGAATAAACATTTAGCCCCTCAAGCCCCCTCTCTTATGGAATCATATCCCCCTATAAATCTAGTCCTTGTCCGTATAGCCACCAATGATGTGTTTATTATTAATAATGATCAAAACATTACATTTCTTAGGCATATTGTCCCTTTCATAATTGTCTGGGCACCCTGGCCTCTTAGCATTGTAACCATACATTATTTAAAATAGGGGTTCAAAACCTAGGGTGATACATCCGCCCCCCCTTATCTTGGAACTATTCTCAGTGCATATACAAAATAGAGATCAAAATCTCAAATTTATTCAAAACGTTGTGGGTACTTTGCCCGCATGGCATCTTCATGCTCCCATGTGGCATCTTCAGGACCATAGCAGGTCCACTGAAATTTTACCATCTCTATAACTTGATTCCAGAGCATTTTGACCTTTTTGTCCAATACCCGCACTGGCTGAACCTAAAAGTCTCCCTCTGTCTCTACCTGAATTAGATGCCAATCAATAACATGGTTAGGACCATGTACATATTTATTTAGTAAAGAGACATGAAATACATTATGCACATTCATGGAAGCAGGCAATGCAAACATGTATGCAACTGGCCCTATTCTGTCCAATATTTCAAATGGACCATAGAATCTGTCTACCTGCTTGTACAACTACCCAATTTCAAAGAGATTTTCTTGGGGTTCACTTTCAAAAGTACATGCTCCCCTACTTTAAATTCTCTAACTATCATGTTCTTGTCTGCATAAAATTTATGTATATCCTGAGCTGCCTTTAAATTATGCTTGATCTTGACCACCTAGTCTTCGATGTCCTTGAGAAACTCTGACACAAGTACCACTCTATTTGTTGGGTTGTCCTAGCTTACTGGAGTATCGCATTTCCTACCGTAAAAGGATTAAAATGGGATCATTTTCAATGAAGCTTGATACCC
>JASDQU010736742.1:0-19250 GCA_032191745.1 Picea mariana | reverse complement strand
TTCTTCATTTAAATTTGAGACATCAGGTACATCAGGGGCAGAATATGTTGCCTCTATGGCTATGCAGTCTTCAACCTCACCATCATGATGAGGGATTCCAAGAACATCTTCTCCTAAGACTGGAAAATCCTCAGTGCTTTCTTCGAAAGAGCAGCGACACGATCTTCCTTCAATTTATCTAACCTTGCTGAAAGTGATCTCGTTGGCCACATAAAATCAGCCAAGCAATCTTCTTCCTCCTCGTAGCCTTCATACTCACAACTTATTTCCTAATAGCTTTCATCCAGAACAATCACACCTTGAACACAGTCTTTATATTCTTTGCAACAATTATGACAAATTAACTTAGAAGAATAAAAATTTTGACAGTGCCTAATGAAAGATGCATGAAATTCTCTTAGGGAGGAGATGCTAGCAGGGGGTAAGGAGTGATACCATTCACAAGCATCTCCTTCTAATGAGAACATGAACATCTTTAATAATACATCATCATGATGTATCTCCCAAATTGATGCATGATTTCATGAAACTCACAGAGATTCTCTGCAGGGTTGTCATGTTTACACTCTCTAAATATGGGGAAAAAATCACCCCATTCATCCATAGTAGGAACAACATTTGGAAAAGTAGGAGGAGAGGAGAAATTAAAAGGAGCAAACCTCTGAGCCAAGATTCTTTCCATTTTAAAATAGTGGAGTCACCACTAGATCCTTTAAACATGGAGTCACCAGGTGAATGATATGCAGTTTGAATATGTCTGGTATTTGTTTACCATCAAGGACCAGATCTGATCATTGTCAATCTCCCAGGAAAATTTCAAGATGAGAAATTGTCTGCTAAAATCCTTCTTGAGGAAAATTCTTTGGATCAGCTTTAGGTGTGCTAGAGGCATCCACAACTGAAATAGTGTAGTTGACACAGTGGAGTCTCCAGGTGCAAGCGCAATCTTCAATGGTTCTGATATATGATGCACCTTCTGAATCAGAAGCTCTTTGTCGTTCTATCCTAGGGAAATGTCTTCAATTCATTCCCTGACAATGACGCCAGAAATGTTAGCACTAGAAGTCACCCTCATATTGCATAGAAGGTAATCCCAATACCCATCAGTTCATATAGTAAATGTAAATGAGTTTTAGGTGATCAAATGGAGAGGAATCAATGATAATAACGTTCTAACTTAAAAATATGGACTAGCATGCATAAGCAATTGAGGTCTGGAATCAACTTCAGTCAGTAAGTTGGAATAAGGGTGAATAGAGGGAAGACTTTGGTGAGGAGAGTGTAGATGTTCTAGTGTGGACATCAGGTCTTCTAGCAACCTAAGGAGGAAAAACTTAAATGCAAGATCCTCTTGAATTGAATTCTCAAAGAAAATGAAAGAAATTATAACAACACTATAATCAAACATTCATCATAATACAGTCACAACAATCCATGTGAATCATTCAATCATGAGCTCTCTCAGTATCAGAGGTAAATAAGATGGAGCAAGAAAGATGACTTAGTTTAACCAAGATGTCTATATGTTTTCCATTTATGGGGTGAGACGATGTCTCAACTGTCGCCCCCATATTCAATAAATACCTTCATCAGGATCAGGATGATTCCTAACACTCATAAATTATCAAATGGTGCCCATGACTTCTGAGAGTCAATCTTGACATCTCGAGGCAATGCTGATATTTTTCTGTGAACAATATGGGCACTTTTGGCCTTTGGTGCAACTCCTTTTCATTGCTCCATCCTGCATGCAACCTCGGGTCATAACTCGACGCTTATATCCAAAGGCTCTTTTGTATTTTATCTTTTGGGAGTCTTCACTACACTTGATTTTAAATATTTCGATGCCTTATTTAGATTGTGAAATAGCCTTATTTAGATCAACGATCAGAGTTTCTTTGAATTTGACAGCCACGATTGCTTCCTTGAAAATCCTAGTCACCATCCGCTCAATGCTAAAACCTCTTATTCATGAAATTGCGAATCCTTGGATATGGTGCCATGCGTCCCTCTGAATCGAACGGCTCCTGTTGATTTTGGGTTTCAGGAGTTCAGACCTTTGACGAACAACTTTAACAACATTTTCAACTCCCGATTCTTGTGATAATATTCCATAGTTTATCTCTCCCAATAAGATCCATGGCCCAGATTCAATATTTTCCTGGCCTTTGATCTTCGGGCCTTTTCTCTGGTGCTATACTTTGCACAATTTTGACCTTCCAAAAGAATGTACATCTTCGATCGATTCGCCTGATGGATCTCCGTCGCTGAAAATTTAAAACTGCCTTTCACTTGTTCTTTAAGTCTGAAATGGATTGTTAGGAAAGTTGTTCTTTGTGTTCATGGTTGTGGCCTGCATGATCGAGGATTCGAATGACTGGCTGTGGGATGGGAAAAAATAGAGACCGGGGCACTTTAAACACAGAGGGGGAAAAATGAAAATGATTTTACAAGTCGAAGTGGGAAAAATTTAAGACTTGGTCTACGAAAAGGAGAGATATAGGGAAAAATTATAGACTTAGGTAGAAACCACAAACCCACAGGACTCTGACAAGTTCATCCGATAACATAATCATAACACCCTATAACTCAATTCCTTGTTCATCTAGCAACCAACAATGTGTTTATTATTAATAATGATCAAAACATTATATTTATTGGGCATACTATCCCTTTAATAATTGTTTGAACACCTTGGCCTTTCAGCACTGTAACCATACATTATTTAAAGTGGGGGTTCAAAACCCAAGGTGTTACAAAGGGTAAAGGTTTGTAGAACCTACTTGCTTGGACATGGAGGAAATTAACCAGTTGTACAAAACAACCACACAAGAAGAAAATTATGTGAAACCAAATGCAGATGGGGTACTCAGTTGGAGAAGAATCACCTCATGTGCATCATAATCAGATATCGACTTAGAAAATTGGCAGCATAGGTTACACGAAGATGCACAAGAATAGACTATGCATTAAGATGGGTAGGTATGGAGATAAGGGAACCTCTCATATTCCATGGGGTGAATGATTTAGAAGAATTCTTAACCTGATATGAATATTAAGTGCTATAGAATCAGAGGCTCTTGGCCCTGCATATAGAAATCAAGGGAACACCTGCAAGATGGTGGGGTGTGCAAAAATAAACAGTTAAGGATTGGTAGTAATGTAAGCAGTTACTGCACATTAGATTTGGTGTAGAACAAGGAAGCAACCAGTTGCAGGAATATGACTGATAGGGGGAACCAACAGAACACTTGGAGAAGTGTAGAACCCTATGAAGGATGACACCAAGGGAGGAATGGCCTCATAATTTTGTTCACACATTAGAAGGAATCCCAACAAACTGGTATACATACCAAGAATTGAGTAGAGGAACTACAAACTGGACAATATTACAATAGAAATTTGCAGTCACTTTCTCATTTGAGCATGAGAACCCCAACACAGACTCAACACTTAAAAAAATCAGAGGAGTGATATTCATTAAAGAAACATAAATTGAACTCATGACATAAGAACAACAACAAAATAGATAGATGGTAAAGAAACTATTGTCATGTTACCATGCGCAGGAAGAAGTACCAAATGAATATGACCCGCGAAATATTCAGATTGAGGAAGTTGAAGGATAAAGATAAGTGGAAGGTCCACATCTAGAATCAAAAGTATTTGTTGTATCAATCAAGGTGAAGAAATTCAACATTGGGACACTAGAGAATCCCAAAATGGTCAACATTGGAGACTATTGGGATGAGCAAACAGACGAAAGAATAACAGAGTTACTACACGAGCACTACGACCTGTTCCCAACAACATTCACAGAAATGAAAGGAATAGTAGGAGAGATAGGTGAAATGAAGATACCTCTCATATTTTAGGTAGGACCGATAAGAAAATGACCATACAGGCTAAACCCTATATATAAGAAAAAAAGTCAAAGCCGAAATCAATAGGATGTTGGAGGCTGGAATCATAGAACCTATAGAGGAATATGAATGGGTAAGCTCAATGGTAGCTTAGGAGAAGAAAAAAGGTGGGATAAGGATATGTGTCGACCTGAGTAAGTTGAATGATGCGTGCCTACATGACTCGTTCCCTACTCCTTTCACAAATGAGGTGTTGGAGAATGTAGGAGGACACAAAGCTTATTCATTCACTGAAGGATTCTTAGGATACCATCATATCAGGATATCCCCGGAAGATAGATACAAGACCACTTTTTCCAAAGAATTAGGATCCTACCAGTACAGAGTCATTCCGGTTGGACTAAAGAATGCAGCAACAATAGTTTCAGAGTAGTCATAGTTGCATTCAAAGAATTCATCCACCAGTTTCTAGAGGTATATCTGGATGATTAGACAGTATATAGTATGTTGAAATACCATGTAGGGGTGTTTAGGATGATGTTATAAATATTAAAGTAGTGTCATATATATTTAAACATGAAGAAGTGCATCTTCAGAACACCCTTTGGGATAATATTGGGCCATATAGTATGAAAACAAGGCTTGCTAGTAGATCCTGCCAAGATTGCAGTAATTGTTAATATACCACCACCAAAATTAGTTTGTCATTTAAGAGAAACATTGGGACACATAGGATACTACAGGAAATTTATAAAAGGGTATGCGCCAATGGAGAAATTGTTAAGAAAATAAAGCATGTTTCAGTGGAATGAGGACTGTCAGCGAGGATTGGACACCCTGAAAGAAAAGATGTAACCACACCAATACTAGTATTCCTAGATTGGGAAAATACATTCCATGTGCATGTAGATGCATCATCCATAACACTTGGATCCATTCTGGCACAGCCAAGATCAAGAGAATTGGACCATCCTATAGAATTCACTAGCAGAAAACTCTCAGAATCGAAGAAAAATTACAATACCACAGAGAGGGAAGGCTTAGCTATGGTCTATGCACTTCAGAAGTTCAGGAAATATTTATTTGTAAAACATTTCAATATGTTCATAGACCATTTAGCTCTCAAATACTTCGTCAACAATCCACTGTTGGGGGGGATAATTTGTAGATGGTTATTATTGTTCTATGAATTTGACTTTGAAGTGATAGTCAAACCAGGGAAGTCGAATGCAGGACCTGATCACCTGTTGAGGATCACTAATGTAGAGGAAAGTAGGAATATAGAGGAAAAATTTCCCAATGCACAGTTATTTTCAGTCCAAGTAGCTAATGAATACTTTGCAAACATCAATCAATACATGTGTATAGGGACTGTGCCACAAGAATTCAACACTGCACAAAAGAAAAATCTAATAGTCAGAGCTGCAAACTATCAGTTGATTGTCATACACTTATATAAGATGGGTGCAAATAGAATCTTGAGAAGATGTGTGATATAACATGAAATACCTAGGATTTTAGTAGAAGCCCGTGAGGGAATAGTAGGAGGACATTATTTAGGCGAAGCTACCATGTAGAAGGTATTGCGCACAGGATTGTGGTGGTCGACTATTCACAGATAATCAAAAGAATACTGCAAGAGATGTGATGTATTTCAAAGGGTTGGTAAACTGAATAGATGGGACGAGATACCCCTGAGACCACAAGTAACCTTGAAAGTATTCGAAAAATGGGAAATATATTTTGTGGGACCAATTAACCCACCAAACAAAAGTTGAGGAGTGAGGTACATTATTACTATGACAAAGTACTTACGAAGATGGGTAGAAGAAGCACCAGTAAAATATTGCAGTGAAAATATAGCAACACACTTCTTGTTTGAGAAATTGATCACGAGATTTGGTTGCCCAAGGATTTTGATGAGTGACCATGGTACCCAATTCATTAACAACACTATTAAGGCTATGAATGAGGAGTTTGAATTTTATCATCAAAAGAGTACACCATATCACCCTCAAGCAAATGGAACAGTGGAAGCCTTTAAAAAGATCCTCCACAAGACACTGACAGATATCTGCAATGTTAATAGGTACGTTTGGGACTTGAAGATACCGGCATTACTATGGGCATACAGGACCACATGCAAAAAATTGATAAGGAAGACACCATTTAGATTGGTGTATGGACAAGAAGCAGTGATACCATTAGAGTTTTTGGTACCTAGTCTATGTGTAGCAACAATTACCAACATGACAGAGCAAGGCACAATACAGGAAAGGCTAATTCAGCTAATGATCATGGAGGAAGATAGGATTCTACCAGGGTTTCACCAAAAAGTAAAGAAAGTAAGGGAAAAATATTGGCATGATATACATATCAAGAAGAAAAATTTCAAGGAGGGAGACTTAGTCTTGGTATATGATAGTAAATCTCTTCAACACCCAAGAAAAATATGAATGCATTGGTTGGGACCATACGAAGTAAAGACTGTCACATATGGGGGAGATATACATTTGAAGGATTTCGGAAGAACATAACTCAAAGGGATGATCATTGGGAGTCAACTGAAGTTGTATAGGGACATTCAACCTCCTAGCACTTGAAAAAAAAAGAAGATATAGCACAACAACATAGGGATCACCACATCGACATCAAAAGATAGCAACAAAGGGCCATCACATTGAAAAGATAATGTTCACATGCACTCGAAAATGTTAGCGCGATGGAGAAAGTACCAATGGTCACTAAAAGGCAAAAACAATGTAAATGGCAGGTACAAAAAAATAGGAGCCAATGGATGGAGGCTATCAAAAGTGAATGACAAGAATGATTGATGGGACGTCACATTAATCACGCCAACTGACAACAAGAAGGGAATTCAATGGAAAGTAAGAGGGAAGTGCCAGTTCATTCAAAACAAAAATTGGGTAGCATCTCCTAGAAGTTTCACACGATTCCTATATAAGGTAAGCACGTGGGGATCAGAAGGGTTATTGTGAAATTGAGAAAATCACATAGAGACCAAGTATACAGAGAAGAGAGAAAGTTTGCAGAAGTTACAGAGCCAACTAAGCTTGCCAAAGAAATGTTTTACCACAATGGCACCACCCAAGCTGGGAGTGCCAAGCCATGCCTACAAACAACCTCGAAGGAACCTTAGAGCACCTCAGCAGCCATAGGTAAGAGAACAACAACCACCTCAGCCTAATGAATTTTTCAACTTGGAAAAAATCTCGTCGCCCAATATGGAACTAGGAATCCCCACACCATTGGTGGAGGAAACCCAAAAAAAAACACCATTAGGCATGGATATCGATATGCTGGGCGAAGGACATATCTAACATACCTAGGATGTGGGAAATCCTTCACGCCCTAAAAATCCTGAAGAATCCCTGAGGGTTAATGGGACAGTTCCGGACCAAACAAAAATGGTCACACCAGAAAGGTCACACACAGTCGCGTCGGAGCAGCCACAGTAGGGCATAGTAGAATATGTCACCATCCTGGCAGAGGCATATGCAAAAGAGAGAACAATGGATTCTGGAACCTCGAGTCAGCCACCACAGTGGAAGGGAAAGAAACCAGTAGCAAGATCACCATGCAAGAAGGTTGCCACAACAATAGTCTTACTGCGCATTCTGGAAGTGGTGCATGTCGCAACTAACCTATTAGGCCACATCAAAAAACTACAGTACTTAGATCACAATGTGACTGACAAAAACAAGTTTACAGAGTTTCCAAAGAAAGTTTACCTGGATACTGTGGGTATAGGACATTTCGGTGAACAAATTAACCAACCAAAGCAATGGCAGTCAGATTGGCTAAAATTGAGATTCTAGGTGTGTCGAAGATCCTGCACTATGGAAGGGGTCGGGACATAAGCGATCGCGTTAATCAGATGATGGAAATTACCCATGGAGGATACTTATGGGTGGAAGAGCTCGTCTCGATAGACGTAGAGCTCTTACTTATATTACAGGGCTTCCATCTCGAGGGGAGACACATGCGCAATTCCTTGATGACAAAACAAATGACAAGGCACTAGCTGAGAAATGAAGAAGACGTATGGTACAGAAAGAGGCTCGCATGGAATCATAATTAAGCGCATTAGTGACGTAGCAACAAGGATGGACACAAAAAACATGGTGTGCAAGTTACTCAGGAAGTGTCACAAGGAGGAAATCCCTGTTGAGGTCATCGCAACTACAACATAGTGTGCGAAGGGCGTTGTACTTATCTGGGCCTCGTACTTGTTAAATTTGTTCCTGGAAGACTGCAAGGATGCACAGGTCCTGGGGACAAAATTTCACTATTCTTGGCTACTCATCCGGATCACCTTGGTCGGATGGAGGGAGAGTAAGTATACATACTTTTCTGATAGATCCACCCATTTCCACATATCATGATACCTATCATTGGGTAGCACTTCAGACCCTAAAAACAAAGTGTGAATGATGGCATGTTCGGAGGGTATTACAACAACCTAAAGGAGAGAATTTCCAACACTTGGCAGATTACGCCAAAAGTGGTCGCGTAATATAAGGGCATAGCCAACTTTAAAGCAACCAGGCATGCAGTATGGATCCAATAATGGAAGTATCCTTAGAAGGAATGGATACAATTGCATTACTACGTCAAGGAAGAGGATGTATAAATGGCCATCAAGGATTGGCATGATGAATGGAGGGTTCTGAACCTAATCAAGAGATGTCTGCGGATAAGGAGGTTGATGCAGGGCAAGAACAGACACCTGCAGGACACAAAACGATGCCCAAGAAGCCAAAGTCATGTCAGAACCCAATGAAACAAAAGAAAGGGGGTGCATCCAAGAAAGTTACCCAGGCGGGGAAGAATAATAACACCTAGGCACTGCGGGAATAGGAAAAAGAGACCAAAAAAACACAGGGGACCACATTAGGTTCTTCTCAACAGGAGAAAGGCCAGACCAAGAGGCCAATCATACAAATGGGGGGTGTGTGCAAGAAAACTAAGGCACACACAACAACACCAGAGTACACAATCACTGAGGAAGACGCAGACCTTGAGGCCCAAATGATCCAGGACCGAACAATGGAGGATTTTGATGAAGCCCAATGCCAAAGGGACAACATTCATGATGAGATTGACAACACGAGGCAGCTCCTTGAGCATATCAGAGAAATGCAGAGGGTTGAATGAGGAATAGAACCAGTCCGTGTAGCATCATAGGAAGGAGCCAAGGTTGGGTCAAGTGAGCAGTATAGGATCTAGATGACAACACAGTCAAGATCGACGTTATGCATTACACCTAGCATGTTGTGCATGGATGAAATTGTGGGCCAGACACCCTTGAACGATGTGGAACAAACAAAGTTGGTAATGGGGTGGATACCAACCAAGGTGTTATACAAACTACAATTTAGCATCACGTAGGAGGTACAGTCATGCGCATGCATGGACATAGGCTACAATAGAATTGCAACACACAAAGGAAAAAAAATAAGCATTGGAATTGGTGCTAAAGAAGGTCAATATCGAGACCAAAGATGAGAAATATCACATGGATAGCCTTGAGTAGGGATTGGATGTAGCCTATGACAAATTCCAAAGAGCGCACAGACAACAGAGCTCACAAAGACATAAAAAATTGATCATATTGTGCATACAATCAATCAATACAGGTAGGAAATTGAGAACCTCTAGGAAACAATCATGCCTACCACTCCCCCAAAGGTGAAGGATAAAAGGAAGCAGGAAGCAACAGGGCATATGGAGGATATGGAACGACAAGTCAGTGCAGTTGTCGACTTTTTCGATAAAGAAACACAACTATGGAAAAAGTTGGAGGAGAATCAACAAGTCCAGTAGTGGGACTAGGAAGAGGATAAGATAAGCGCATCTATCCAAGACCTCAAGCAAAGGCAGAATAAGATGCAAATCATCGAGCTCCTTAAAGGAGTATAGGATATGAATAAGCTACAGGAAAAACTCAAAGTCGCACAAACACAGAAGAAGGATCGACAAGCTCAAATGGAACCTCTCCAAGAGCGGGCAGTGGAGGTCATTGCATAAGAAGAAGAGGCAAAGAAGAACATGGCACAAACTCAGGCAGAGTGCACGAAAATGATCAACGAGGAGATTACATCGCAAGTGTTGGATGCACTTAGAGAAAATACGTGCAGGCTCAAACACAAGTAAGGGAAATCATAGAGAAGTTCCATGTTCTCCCAGGAGATGTTGAAGAAGCACACAAAGTTTAGTTGGCTTAGGAAAAGCCACATGTTAGTGTTTGGGGCGTGTTGGATGCTGGCCTATTCAGGAGAAAAGGTTATTTTGGGAAGAGAAGCACGCAAGGAGGAAAGAACATCTAGAAGGAAAAGAAACACATGTAAGGGAATAAGGCGAGGTGCACATGAAAGGAAGACCTAAAAATGCTAGGGTTAGGGTTATTTTAATGTATTGTAATGGCTGGTGAGCTAAGAATATAAATAGGTAGTACTTAGAGGGAGAAAGGGGGATACACACAGAGAGCAGAGAGAGATCGCATGAGAGGGGGGATGACCGAGGAGGAGGAAGTTGTAAGAACTATACTACTCAGTAAGATGGTGAGCTAGGTAAGTAGTGAGTGACTCGATCCCGAGGGTTAGATAGCAGGCTGAGGATCCTAGTGCAATCTAGTGAGCTTCACAGGGATTGGGGAGCTTGTGGGAGAGAGTAATACCTAAGATTGTAAACATGTGTGGTGTGACATATCATTGAACCATAATAAAATCTTGAGAGCTAGATATTTGTGGACATAGCCCAGGAGGGGTTGAACCATGGTAACACCTGTGTTATGTTAATGAATGTATGTATATGTATGGATGATTAATTGTTGAATGTTATATGAATGAATTAACTAGTTAGATATGGTATTCCACATGCATGAATAGAGTGAATTCTATAATTAGATGTTAGAGTGAATGAATAAATATTACAGAGTACAACCACAAATCTCGACTCATTCCTGGGTTTCAAGCACCTGAATATTGCAGCCACCCATAGAGCTATCTCAGGTGAGACTAGGCAGTACACTCTGTGTCCTGCATTTCTTTTTGGTCTACTAGAGGGGCCGATAGTTTTAGAGGGATTTTGTTCGGAGTTTATCAATTCTAAACCAGGGTCAATCTATGTTAGTAAGGTAGGATCAGAATAACCCATAAAGAATCCTAAAAAGAAAAGACAAAGACCAATAAAGGGTTAGAAACCAACACTAACATAGATTGACCCTGGTTCAGACTTGATAAGATCCCAACAAAATCCCTCTAAAACTATCGACCCCTCTAGTAGACTAGAAGGAAACACAACACACAGAGTGTACTGCACAGTCTCACTTGAGATATCTCTATGGGTGGTTGAAATACTCAGGTGCTTGCAACCTAGGAAAGAGTGGAGATATGCGGTTGTACTCTGTAATATTTATTCATTCAGTCTAACATCTAATTATAGCAGTCACTCTATTCATGCATGTGGAATACTAGATCTAACTAGTTAATTTATTCATCTAACATTCAACAATTAATCAACCATAAAGACACATTCATTCATTCACTTAACATAGGTATTACCTTGGTTCACCCCCTCTTGGGATACGTCCACAAAGATCTATCTCTCAATATTTTATTATGGTTCAATGATATGCCACGTTGTGCATTTTTACAATCTTAGGTCTTACTCTCTCCCACACGTTCCTCGGTACCTGTGAGGATGACTAGATTGCATCAGGCTCCTCATCCTGCGATCTAATCCTCGGGATCACGTCGCTCACTACCTCCCTAGATCACCAACTTACTGAGTACTATAGTTCTTACAACTTCCTCCTCCTCAGAAGGCCCCCATCTCATCTGATCTCTCTCTTCTCTCTGTGTGTATTCCCCTTTCTCCCTCTAAGTACTACCAATTTATATTATTGGCTCATCAACTATTACAATACATTATAAAATCCATAACCCTAGTATCGTTAGGTATTCCTTGCATGCATGGCTCGCCTGCTTCCCTTACACGTGATGCTTTTCCTTCCAGCTGTCCTTTCCTCCTTGTGTGATTCTCTTTCCAAAATATCCTTTTCTCTTGACTAGGCCTGCATCCAACACCATTAAAAAAAAAATATCCACCTTAGCGAAAAGACTCACCTCCTATACGCATAGCAAAAATTCTTAGTGCTTAGGGTGCCACATGTCAATCAAAAAGTTTAGCAAATCCTCCTGTGACTGCCAAGGTGCACACTCAAATAAATTCAGTAGGACAAAAGTTTCCAACTAAAGTTGGATCCCAACATCCCCCTCACATTCGTCTGGAGGGTTTCCCAATCCTTCTCCCTCTACTTGATTGACATACACTCATATCTCATGAACAACCTACACCATATAAAACAAATCAATATTAGATAACCTTCACTAGGAAAAAATCATCAAAAAAATCCATGTCAAGTTATTAAGGCAATTGTCATCTAAAATAGTTGCGTTGATTAGCATGTCTGTTTTATAAAAAGTCATGTTGATCAACTTGTCTATACACTACATAGTCGCGTTGATATCATTATCGTTTTCATCCTAACAGCTGCATTGATCGATGTGACTGTTCTTTGAACAATTGCAAAGATTGGTGTGACTTTTATTTTGATAACTGTGCTAGTCCACATAGGGGACAGTCTAATAGATGCACCAACATTGGTGTGAATATATAGTTGTCTCCCATTCCATACAATGTGATCAATCTATTCATACCCACACTATTCAGCACCAGTATCTCTCGATCAACTCCCAAATTGTTGTCCCTTTTTTTACACAAATAGGGTCGTATGGCCATCCATATGACCCAAAACACAAAATGAAAAATTTTCAAAAATAACATGAGGGAAAGGCCTCTTATAGGGCTCTCTCCCAAATCCAAACTGATCTCTCATGGTATCCCAAATGAACTCGATCTCATTCACCATATCATCTGAGCCATGTCACCATAGGTACAAATGAGGTGGTGTAATGGACACCATGACCATTTATACACCCAAATCCTAAACTTCCAATCACCCATACAATATCCTAGGAGCTTTGTTTCTCAAACCGTTTCCACTAGCACGATGATTGTCCTCCATTGAAAATAATTCTATTGTATTTTCCCAATTTACACATTATTCCTAGTGGGCAATCACCGAGCTCCCAGACACATGTGCACTTTTTTATTGTACATTTTATCAAATTTCCACAGCATATTCCTAGTTAAACAAATATTTTTCACTTTCTAGGTATTTTATGTTCTATGCAGGTTATCATCCACAAGCTCAAAATTCAAGCCATATCGTCATCTCATGCTCCCTTAATGTATATGTTCTCAAACTGGCATGTTATGAATCCCTCTATGAAGAATTTCATTTCCCAGAATCACCCCCCAACATTTACCTCTAAATCCCCCAACACCTGGTGCTAAAGTACCTTCACCTCATTTTCATCCTAGTACTATCGACCAATAGTCTTCTCACCTTCACGAGTTGTCTCACATATATTTTAACCCAGGAAAATTGGCGTTCATTATATTTTCACCCCATAGGAATGAGAGTCTAGATAGTTTTAATTTCAAAGAATGAACCTTATACTTCTTCTCATCATATTTATATCCTCCCATTATGGACTCCCAGACCATATCATGCATAAATTGCTTCTTTTGAATGTACCGCCACATTTTCAATGGCCCCTCATCCCATAAAATACCAGTTTCCCATAAGCAGATCAATCATTCATCCATTCACTCAATACAAAAACCCAACCATGGGGCCCCTACCCTCTATTAGTTGTGCTCAAACACTTGTTCCCCAAGTAGGCCAAGCCATCTTTCATTGGGGCACCTTTTTCTATATTTGCATATTCAACCCAAATAATTTTTTATCATTTGGTAAATGTATAAAGTACATTTTTATTTTCTGCACTATCACATTCGATGGCCCCTTTTTCTTAGCAAAAACCCCCATCACCCTTTGTTGGGGAATTTATCTTCCAAACCCATGTCTGTAAAAATTCTTCCCACTAGCCAAACCTTGAGTATCCCAGGATACTCTATCCTATATCTCTAATTTTTTACCTATTAACCCCCTCTTTTTGCAGCCCCATCAATTATCACAACTTATCCCAATATTTGGTTGTCCCTATGACACCAAATTACATTTCACGGTTATTACCTTACCTCGCCATCATTAATTCCCCAACCAAGGGGATTTTTTTAGTCTCGTGCATCCATGAACTCATCCATTTTACCAAATAGTCAACCTCGTTACAAGTCAATACCTGATACCATCTTTGATCAATCGATTTCAAGAATCACTTTGCTTCTTACAGTCATGGCTCCCTACCTATCAACATTGTCACAAGTTTCAAGGAAGGTGGCAGTATCTTGGCTCTCATTAAACTACAAATGTATATTCTTGGATAGAACAATATATTCATCATTTCTTTTTTATTCCATTGAACCCCATAATATTTGACATCAACACAGTTTCATATTACGGTGGGTCTTACTGTACGACAATTGCAGTTCTCAACACCAGCCAAAGCTATCTAAATTTGGTAGGCCATCAATACCTATGTTTCATGTATCTTTATCATGGTTTTTCACTCCAATATGTAGGGAGGTTTCCCAAATCATAACCTTCATTTTCCATTACCGATGCCTCCGAGGGCATTGCAGATATCCACTTCTTCGAAGATTTTAGTTACAGTTACAAATTTCTGGTTTTATGGTATGATAATGGGGCATGCCTACCTCATTTGTATAAATATAGTTATTATTTTTAGGTAAATATGTTTATGAATGGGCCTCCCCTCTCCCCTCTAATGGATCATCCTTATAGTTCCCTTCCAATCTTCTTCCATTTATTTATAAGAAGTTATTACACAAATCAAAAGAAGCAATGATGTATTTTAGTTATGTGTTTTCTCCTAACCTCACACATTAGGGGTCATATGTTATCACCTAATCATTTCTCAACAAGATACATAGGTTATCATCAAATAACTCATCAGTACAACACACCAAACAACATACTCTTTTCATTAACAGGTTCCACTAAGCAAAGAAAAAAAACTATGAGAAGTGGGTTACTAAATTTTGGCGTGGGCTATCATAGATATTTTTTTCACTATTATCGCATGGAAGCATGGGTTAAAAAACAAAAATATGTTCCATTAGCATAGTCAACACAACTATCATAAAAAATACCCACTCAACGTAACTATCCTAATTAATGTAACGACCTTCCTCGTTACAACAACCATTCTAGTGGCGGGTGCAAATTTTTTTATTTTTTTATTTTTGTTAAGTTGTGTGTGTGCATGTGTACAAGGAATAACACACTGAACTGTACGACGCCACTCGACAAACAGCAACAACCTATTCGAATCTGCATCGCAACACAACCAGGATGAACATAAGAAGACGACCAACCAGACACAACCACGAAGAAGTAAAACTGACCACAATCAAGTACAACATAAATAAGAAGAACAATTGCACCCCTTACGGAAGGCGCGCATCAAGGGGGACTCTGACAACGAACACCCCAGTCTAACATTATTCAATGAATCACCAACCCTCGTTACTAACTCTGAGTAATTTAATGTACGCAATCCAGGACGTTCACCATGTATGTCTTATTAGGATCAATAGTTTATGCTAACATGTCCAAAAGATAACCCTACCATTTCATTCATAATTATAATAACATTGAAATAAGAATATTGGTCATACAAATCAACTCTAACCTTGCAAATTGCTGATAGGGTAAGAACAACACCATTTCATATTCAACAATCTATTACAATTACGAAAATATAAACAAATATTAAATGACATAATTATGCCGTATCATTCTTTCTTACCAAAAGCAAGTCCATAAGTTTGAACATCAGACATTATATCCTTTATCATTCCAATCACCCTAATAACCTTAGCCTTAGCTCGGCCCAAGCATTAACCTAACAATTTGGTTCCTTTCACTACATTTCGTCCCATGGAATTAATATTAACTGACATAACATTTCATCTCACTGCATTATTTTGATAGTTACCCTAACATTGCTACCTCATAAAGCCATGATTATTTAATACTAATGCCATCAACACCATAATACTTTTTACTACTATCCTGTAAAAATTTATTGCAACCTTTATCAATATTCCGTAGCCATTATTACTATTAAGACAACCAAACTAGGCAGCGGTAATAAGACCACTTACTTCCAATAGATTGAAACCCTATCACCATTCATGAAGGGAGCAAGCATAGCCTTCCCAACAATAGCTTAACTAGACAATGGTAGTGCAATATGTAATAACTGAAGTGTGGTTGGAGATAGTTGTAATAAGGCATACTTTTCCCATAGAACCGCATAATTAGCAATGATGAGTACCTACAAATGTATTGACAAGGCTGCGTGTCTTTAGACCAGGATATATATGTAGTTTTAAAAATTATTTGAATTGAAAGTACTAATTCTTATTAATTTAATGACCCCATCCTCCGCCTTGAGACTATCCCAACATATCTCTTTAGCCATAGTATAAATACCTTCAAAAGGGGCAAGGATTGAACGCTACATCTTCATGATGTACCAAAACAATAAGAAAAATTCCTTCATAAAGGATAGGGATTTAAGCTTGAATATCCGATATAACTATCATCCTACTTTAAAATATTGTTTAAACTAAATCTACGAAATCTTCCAATTAAATTGAGCTTTGACCCAGGTTGAAGAATGAGAAGGGGCCCATCCTTGTATTTTTAATTACCGCCATCTTCAGCTACAGGCACGGATTTTACAGTGCATGGTTAATACTGACACCTGGCCCTATCATGAGAAGACCAGCGAATAGCTACGGAGTTACCTTATCAACCGTATCACACTAAATTGCAGGGACCCTATAGATTAGCCATGAAAGGCGAATTGCACAGAAATCCCACCAGGGTGCAAAAGGGAAAAACTCCTACCGAAACCCCATGGATCAAGGAATTTACCACAACCAGCAGGGCAGAAGCGCCCCTCCTACCAACGTCTCAGGTATTACCAAAGCAATTAAGCCAACCGCGAATTAAGCCTGTGACTGGTGGGCGCAGAATGGGTTTTACCCCTAGAGGGTAATGGTGACTGCCAATTACCACTGTAACAGAACACGCGCATTCAGATAATCAGCAAAGTCATAAGGAAAAGTTCATTTAAATAGACACAGTCACAATCCACTGTTGGTAAAGGGTACAGGTCATTCTCCAGGCGCAGGCGCGGGCGTTTTAAACGCTGACAAAGGTTAACTCACATGCAAACGAATTGGACGCAGAGATTTTATAACCACGTAGAGGAGCAATGATGAGTTAAAGCAAGACGTAATGTGGAAATCCAGTAATACAAGGTCCAGAGATACAACGCCGCGAGTTTGCAGCTAGGAAGAAAATGAAAATCCCACAAATTTAAAATCTTCTAAATCAATGAGCAACAATAGCATTCGACAGTGACAGAATGGATCAGAAACAAGTAACTAGTAAGTAAATTTAATGTGAGGACGTAGTAATATCCCGCAACACGTAAATTGCAGAGTTTAATCCCCTCTTTCTTTTTGGCAAATTTGTCACCCGTAAAAGTAGAGAACATCCTAATCTAACAGTTTTCCCTTTCATATTACAACAACTCACATTACATTCCATGCATCTTCCAATGGTATGACAGATTTATTTTTCAACGACAAATTCATGATCCTAAATAATAGTTAACATTAAAAGGGGCAAACTATAATGCACAGCTGTAAAAGCGTGGGGTTCAGGAATAGAATGATAAAAATAGCAAGGGCACAGAGAAACCCAAAGGTGGAAACGCATCAGTTAAAATCGCTGGCAGGGGTACGACACAGGGAATCTATTGACCCATAACCCAGAGATACACACGCACATCAACAAAATCGCCCAATAGAAAATGCCCAATGCCAAAAAATATGAATGCCCAACAACTGTTACACACGCATATTAACAAAATCGCCCAATAGCAAATGTCAAATGCCCAAAACGAATGCCAAACAATCGATCTCTACGTAGTCCCAAATTTCTATTTAAATCTTGTTGTGTAAAATACCAAAACCCAAGGCTTCAAGCAAACCATCCTCAACACACAGGCTCATTCCGATTTTATTCTTGTAGGGTGAATTACAAAAACGCAGGCTTCATACAAGCAAAGAAACGGAATGAAAATTCAGATGGAAATTAGTCGGCAAGGATTGCACCTTCCATTAATCATGCAGACCACAGTGAACAACGAAATGCAATAAAACGCAGACCCCAATACACTTGGGTATTAAGGCTAGACTGGAGGGAAATCCGTAGGACACCAAACGTTTAATACTCAGGTCAACACCCAAGACAGCAGTGGCAAGATGCCCAACAAAGCCAACGAATGCAACCGAGATGAAGAACGAAAATTCAGCAATGATGGAAACGAATACAGACAAACTTTCGGCATACGAGTGACAGAAAAATAAGAACATCTACCCAGCAAAAGGATTCCAGAACACTATCGTTGTAGCATACTAAACGAACCATCATAACTGAAGCAACATCTTAAAATAATGTATCATAAAGCATAAAAAGGACTAGACAGTTTACTCTACTAGAGATAAAATTTCATACCGTTGCCTCTCACTTTCTTTGGAAGACGTCCCGGGCTCCGTGCCACGTCCCGCGCTCCGTGCCACGTCCCGCGCTCCATGCCACGTCCCGCGCTCCGTGCCGCGTCCCACTTGCCGACCGTAGAAGGCTCACCGGTACCTCCCAGCCAAACGCTAGGGGTAATCTACTTCCCCCTTAGCCCCCCGAGTCGCAAAGGGGCCACACAAGAACCAGAGATAGACTAGCATCTTAGCTCACCTCAACGGCTGAGCTACCACTCCAATCACAACTGAGATATACCCAACTCCTCACAAGCAACCCGTCAAGCCACAATTCGGTAGCGTAACGTTATGCTAACCGTTCCCCCCCCTCTTCTTTTATAGAATTTTGAGACTGACCTAAATTCCTCAATCATTAATTAATTAAATTTTTTTTATGACAATCCTCTAAACAGTCTCCGTCGTCCAAGTGTCACGCATGCCTCTGGTTCTCCAAAATTAATTTCTTTTTAATAATTAAAAGATTCAAATTCCTCACTTCCTCAAAAATCACTCTTTAAATTTCTCCTTAAATTTCTCCTTAAATTACTCCTTAATCACTCCTTAAATTTATCCTTAAATTACTCCTTAATCACCCCTTCATTTACTCCTTAAATTACTTCTTAATCACCACTTAAATTACTCCTTAATTTCATTATTTAATTGTCTCTTGTTATTTTTTTATTTTTTATTTAT
>JASDQU010736741.1:229068-240005 GCA_032191745.1 Picea mariana | reverse complement strand
AACCTCTTTGTAATATGGATATTGTAAGTTAAACTAAAATAAACATTTGAACTAGATGGCTCAAATGTAGACTTTGTTTTAGACACATCAATCTTCAATTAATTTCTCTTGTGTTAGGTACTCTCTTACTCTATCATAGTCACACTTTTTCCTTCTTTGACTTTAGGTATAATGCATTTAGAAATTAAATTAATATGTCTCTCTATTTCACCCTTTAGTGTAAAAATTGTTATATATATATATAAAACTTAAAGAAGATTTACACTTATTGATAGAGGTATGTATTTGTGCAGAGTAGAAAGGACGGAGACAGCCAACTTCTATCTTATTTTGGATGCATTTTAAGCTACGAATAGCCTCTTGTCATTGCAAATAAAAGAAAACTTTTTAATACAAATATACAACTTTATACTTGGTCCTCTTCGATAAGAGTGTCTTTTTATACAACTTCTGGCATAATGAGAGTGGAGAGTGGAGAATCGTTGGTTTACGGAAATAAGGATATCGGTACAAATATAATAACATTACGGGCGGACCCAGATTGCATCCTACAGCTACCACGGGCAGTACGGAAAATCAACTTTTGTATTTTTGCAATTTAAAATGGATAGGGAACAATAGGCTAGACACGTGTCTGCTACTTTAAAAAACTTTATACTCTGATTCAATGTTTGTCGTCGAAATGACTTCCATGTTGCTAATTATAATATTATTACTTGTGGCATCTAATGAACTGTGTTTATTTTATTTTATATAAAGTCGAATGGAGGGAAGATTTCGCATACGATATTTGACAGGCATTTTAGGGAAGTTATAAGTCTGATAGGGTTTCTCCGAGTTGTTTTTCAGGATTTTGGGTCTTGTTCTTAAATTGGTAACATCTAACCGATCAAACCCTAATCTCGTTGCAGAACATCACGGACCCACTCCGCCTGTAAATCGCTGGCAAAGATTTCGTAGTTTTAAAACTTCTCACACTCTTTGTAAATTGCAACATTCATGTGAAATTCAACCTTAAATATGAGTATTCCTTCCGAGTTCCAATCAATATTCCTCTCTTGTAACGATCGCATAAACATGTTTATCGATGTTACAGAGGGTTTATCGAGTTATAATCCGTTTCTATCAACCGAACAGCTTGAAGATTCTCCATCTTATAATCTTCATCAAGCCCAAACATCCTATTCCATCAACAGCTGCAATTCTGAAACCCAAATCGACCATTCCGGTCATCCTTCTTTAATGAGGACAATATGCAATTCCAGTCTTGCAATTCATGGTCGTTCTTGGGATAGACTAACACCCGACGCCCCGACTGATAAAAGGTGGAACCACAATATGATTGAAAAACAGAGGCGGAAGCACATGAAAACGCTCTTTTCGAGGCTGAGATCACTGCTTCCAGAAGAAAACCTTCCGGTATGTTTTGTCCACTGGATGTCTAGGGTTTTCTGTTTTAGATGCATCAGAAGTATTCGTTAGCGTTTTTTGATCTTTTTTCTCCCACTTTTGCATCAGAAGTATGAGTTGGCAGCTTCATATCTTGTTGTGCAGGGAAAACGTGCAGAGTCAGACCAAATGCTTGGAGCTGTTAATTACATTTGTCATCTGCAGCAAAAGATCGAAGATCTTTTAAGAAAAAGAGACAGAATGAAGACCAGTTTAGATAGAAAATAAAAAGCTTCCTTCGTGGGTATGCAATTTTCATCTAACGATGATTGTGAGTAAGCAGAGTGTGAGTAAGATATTAATGATTTGAGGGAGTGCTATCTGGATGATTGCTTTCATTTTTATGAACAGAAATGATAAAGGTAGCGCACCCATGAATTGAATTTGGGATGCGCTCGGTTTCGGGTGTTGTAGGTAAAGGTAGCATCTATGAATTTGTTTTCTCTTCGTTAAAGCAACCAGTAACTAACATGCTAACACAGAGGACCTTACGTTACAGAACTTTTAGGGTTTTGGCTTCGCTTATAAATTTCTATAACTTAGGATTGAGATGCTTGACTGATCTAAAATACTAGCACAGCTGCAAAGTGGTTGGTGTTGCGGTTGGTGAACGTTGAAATGCACATAGGGCTGGTGTTGCAGCTGGTGAATACTGAAAGGCACAGTTGAAACATACATAGAGTTGAGAAAATCCAAAAGTTAATCTTAAATGTGGTAATTCCAAAGGTTAATCAGTTAAACTTGGCAATCATATGGTGGTACAGTAATTTCTTAATATGATTAGGTAAATGTTAAAAAGTAAACGGGTTAACTAATACATTCAAAAATACAATTACTTTACAGAACTTTAGGGTTTTGGCTTCGCTTATAAGTTTCGATAACTTAAGATTGAGATGCTTGACTGATCTAAAATACTAGCACAGCTGCGAAGTGGTTGGTGTTGTGGTTGGTGAACGTTGAAATTCACATAGGGCTGGTAATGTGGTAATTCCAAAGGTTAATCAGTTAAACGTGGCAATCATATGGTGGTACAGTAATTTCTTAATATGATTAGGTAAATGTTAAAAAGTAAATAGGTTAACTGAGTTATGAAGAGTAAATCACATTTATTGATTTGGGAGGATGACTAAGAATATGCCAGCATCTTCAATTATTAGCCATCAAATTAGAATTTTAAATTAAAAGTTGATTAATTGTACCCATCTCCAATAAATATATGCCTTTCTACGTAATGAAAGACAAAATTGTAATAAATGAAAAGTCATCTTATGAATTGAATTTAAATTATAGCTAATGATAGACAATCAAAATAACATATAATCCATCGTGGTGATAAATTAAAATGAGCTGAACTATATTACAATGCACCAATAATTTAAGATAATTGAATATAACGTTTTATTTTTATTAATTTATTATCAATAATTAAATCTATATTTTTATTTTTATTAATTTATTATCAATATCAATTTATTCTTATATTATTAATGAATAAAAATTAATTATTATATTTATTATAATTTTTTTGATATTAAATATTTTGTAAATAAAATTAATAAGTTCAAGTTAACATATTTATATATATTAGTTATATTACAAATGTTTTGAAAATAAATATTATAAATTTGAGTGTAGGTTTTGATAATTAGTCATATAGTTAAGCAAATAATAAAAATGTTAAAGATGTTTTGAAAGTCCACTCCACCCATCATGAGAGACAATTAAAAATTATATGTTGATCATAGGTGGAGTGTTCACTCCAAAAGTTCTTATTTTCAAAACATGCAAAGAATCTCTCTAAATACAAATTACTTCTTATTTTCTTATTTTCATGATTCCTAGGTTTACCATTCTCTAATAACAAGTTAGCAAAACATGAATTTTTCAAATTGTTTATGGGATTTTTCTATGAATGTTATAAGGTTGGTTTTACTTTCTATATGTATAAATGCTTATATATACTATTACTTCATTTCATACACATACATTTTTCTGTAAAAGCTCACTTCCTAAATTTTAATATCTAGGTTTGATCAAACATATTCATTTTTATGTACACAGCGATGTTCTCTTCAGTTGTGATCTAATAAAGAAGATACGACACAAAAGGTGATTCATAAAGAAGTTAATAAAGCGAGATATGACGTATATAAGGATAAAACATGCCCCAAGATAGAACATTTCTAAAGAAGAGTCCCAAGGTTCGGTTTTAAAGACTAATGAGGCATCGGGTGAGGTGGCAGATACATGGCCCCAAATGGGAGGGTATAAGACTCTTGAGCAGTTGGTCAAGACTTATTGTGGGCTAGGGGTAGAGAAGGGGCACGGGAAATAACCATTGGGGTTTCTTGAAATACCATTCATGGTATTTATCTCCTATAATTATGTTATCTTTAATAAAATTAAATGATCATATATATATATATATATATATATATATATATATATAAGAACAAATTGAGTGGTTGTAATGGTTAAGAACATGTGTTTTTTGTTAAGAGGTCATGGGTTCAAATACGAAGGAGTAGACATTGGAGAGACTAGGGTATGTATCACTAAAAGATTACACTGAATAAAAAATGGGAAGACAACATTACATGAAACTTAAAATATCTAAGCATACAAATCATAGAATTTATCAAATAAGACTTTTCTATCTACCACTTAGTAATTGATACATTTATTTTCTATTCTTTCCAATATGAGCACTCCACCTATTCCAAAAACTCATCCTAACAGGGGGAGCCCCCCCAAAATCACCCTAGAGATCCTTTATGAGTATATGGAATAGTAGAAAAAAGGAGAGAAGAGAGAGATGCCAAAATCTAAATAGAGTTAGAATTGTTAGAAAAAAGCAGTGAAGAAAGAGATGTAAAACTCCAAATAAAGCTAGAGGCAATGATTGATAAAAAAAATTAAAGATACCATTATAGATTCTTAGGGTTCAAGGGTGAATTGCACACGTTGAAGGATATGATTCAAGAAATGGAAAAACATAAACAATCAACCAAATAAGGAGGGGTTGAACAAAATCACAACTTGAAAGATAGGATTAAAGAGCTAGTAGAAAAACTAACCAACAATTTGACCCTCATTAATATGGAAAACAAATTGGATATCAAACCCATCAAAGAGGAAATCAATAAGCTAATCCAACTGGACCATGAGTGTAACAAAAGAGCCTTGAACCTCGTAATTTTTGGTATAAAAGACCAACAAAAGGAGGATATGCTAGCAATAGTAAAATAAGAATTAAATATTAAATCACAAATTGATACAACTTACCTCATAGAAGCAAAGAGGCTAGGAAAAATAATTGATCACAAAGATAGGTTGATCTGTGTCAAAGTAAGTTGTAATGACCATAAAAATACCATACTTAGTAAATCTCCAATCTTAAAAGGGTAAAGAATATTTAAAAAAGAGGACCTCATTCTCGAGGACCAAGATAAATTAAGGAAGGAAGTTCAAAGGTAAAAGAAACTAGGAAATAAGGAAAATGGGCAATAATTAGAAATTGAAAATCTATTGTCAAGGATAGAGACGAGAAGGATAGTAATAAATAGGAATTTGGGAAACTCGAGATCCTTTTTTGCAACTGTCATGGCTTTCCATGGTGCAAAGGTCCTATGATGAATTGGATCCCGAGTGATATTGATATTATCTATCTAGTTGATGTTGGATCATGTTGTCATTGATGCCAAAGGATTGATTGAGTGATGTCAAAGGAACAATGTCTTGTCTTATCATACTCATGTAATATGTATTTTCCTTCATGTGAATGGTTTGATGTCTAGTGGAATCATAGTCATATGATGTCATGCATAGATGAAGAAGGAGAAATGAGTTTTCATTGATATATGATGCATAGTTGGATTGATGTAAAGATGACTCATTATTGTCTTGATAAGGACTACAAATGGATGCACTCCAAAGTGGTTCCCTTATAGTGAAAGCCGTCATGGGAAGACACTTTGCAGTTAAGTGTCTTATCATGGTTGATAGGAAGTGAAAATGTATGAACTCCAAAGTGGTCCCCTTGTGGTGAAATCCCTCACATGAAGATGCTTTGCGATTGAGTTATCCTAGAAGTATGGTTAAAGAACCCATACTTAATTGTGGAATAATGAGATGAAGATCAATGAAATTGTCAGTGAAACTATCCTAGATGGATAGTTCTTGTCATGCCATTTTCGGTAGTATGTGGAACGTCACATAACTCATCACGGTTTGAGAGTTATGGCCTTACGCAATTGGAGGACCCTCATATGATAGGTAGCAGCCCCAAAAGGTCAAAGAAGTCAAATTGCTTGCAAAAAAGAAATTATTTAAAAGTGAAGTGAGGATTAATTAAATAATAAAGTGAAGTGACAAATTCAAAGAGGATTATTTAAATAATAAAGTGAAGTGACGAAGTCAAAGAGGATTATTTAAATAATAACGTAAAGTGACAAAGTCAAGGAGGATTATTTAAATAATAAAGTAAATGGAGAACTTTTTAATTCTGGAACGTGGTTATAAGAAAGTTAACCCTAAAATGAGGAAAATGGGTTAAGTGGTCAAGTGGTTATTGAATACATGGACAAGTGGCAAATTGGGCAAAGTTTGGACATAGGTGATTGTGTGGACAAAGTGGCTATGTGGACAAAGTGGCCTAGAATATGTTTCTAAGGAAGCTACTTTGAGAGTATAAATACGAGGCAAGGGTCTATTGTGAGAGATATCTCTTGAGCATATCTTGAATATCTATTCTTAGAGAGAGAGATTATGGAGGATCTCATGGATGCATCAAAGTTTCTGTATTTCTAAGATCTTGACGGAGAAAGTTTCGGAAGTTTAGAAACCCTAGTTTCTGAAGGAGTACGCGAGCAACAATGGGCCAGAGAGCGTACATACACGGGATGCAGTGAGCCAGAGTGCGTACACATGTGGGATGAAAGAGGACAAAGTGCGTACAGTGAAGAAGTCACGAAGACTCGAGTGTGAGCTGATGACCAGGTTCTTTAAATCTGAAGCAGGTTCCAGATCTACATTCTATGGGCTCAGATCTACCATAGAAACTCTGGTATGATTACATAATTTTCTTGATGGATACTCGTGCTTATTGTATGGTGCATTCTTAAGGAATTCTTGGTATGGATGTTGTGATATGATTATGTTGGTTGATTGATAGAGTGAGCAACACTCTGATGGTTCAATAATGATATGATTATGATAGTATACTGGCTACTTATACATGATTAAGTAGCATTCATATTGTATGGTTGAGGAGCATGAGTAAGTTATTGGAGAACATAGATGTGTTGTGATTGATTATGGTTCATATTGGACAGTAAAAGATAAAAGTGAATGTTACTAAAGGTTGCAGAGGATATGAGTTTTTCACAGAGAGAAAACCCTAACTACTTAGACAGGTCACATACATACGCGATCTATACTACTGGAAGGGTACGTATATATGCCTGTTGCACTACTAACAAGTTGCGTACCTATTGATACATTGTTATCTGATGAGGATTGATTTCTCTGCTCAGTTGGTGTTGAGTTGTGTAAGTTGAGCCTTGCATTGTAGATCTGTTGCTCTTGTGGAGTTGTAACTCTATTCAGTTGTTGTTGATAACCCAATGATTTTAGTCCATAATAAAAATAAAATTGTACATACATCTTGTGTTCTTTGTGTTCCTTGTAGTGATTAATTATTGATGATATATGTTGCTAATTTATGTTCACAGTTAACTGGTTATAAATGACAAAAATAAGTAGTGAGTAAATGGTTATTGCTAACTAAGGAGTTTTGTGAAAGGGAAGTTTTAGAAAAATCACTACACTGATTCACCCTCACTCTTAGTGTGGTTGGTGTGTCCAACAATTGGTATCAGAGCGTGCCTTCACTATAAGCATTAACAAGCTTGGAGGAGATCCATGGACACACAAATGGATGATGAAGTTCCAATCCTTGATGAGAAAAACTATTCTACATGGAGAATAAAAATGAAGGTGCATTTGAAGGAAATAGGAGCAGGTGTTTGGAAATCAGCTATTGGTGGATTAGTTTCTTTGAAGAACAAGTGAAAGTTTATAGCTCAAAGGGAATAAAAGAAGCATGATGCATTAGCTCTCAAAACCATTCTTAGTGGACTCTCAAGCTATATCAAAGAGAGCATGGGACAATGCACTTCCGCCAAGGATCTATGGATAAATCTAGAGGAGTACCAAAGCAAAAGGGACGACCTTAAAGACAACTCCATCAAGAACAATGAAGGTAAAGAATATCCAAAATCCTCTATTTACAATGATTCTAAATGTGATGATGTTATAAAAAAGGGATACCTTGAATACAATTATATCAAGATCAATGAAGGTAAAGAATCTCCAAAAACCCCCGATTGCAATATTTCAAAATGTGATGATGTTGAATATTTCTCTACAAGTGAAGAAGAAAATCTAGAGATAGTATGTGTAGAGTTAGATGATAGTTATCCCATGGAAGAGGCAGAAGAAGAACTATCAGAGCTTAAAATGAAAGTTGAATGGGGTCTATTTGAATACAACTATGACCATTGTTCCATAGAATATAACTGTCTTTCTGATAACACTAAATTTTTTATTAAAAGGAATCAAAGGCATATCTTGAAATTAAAGGAAATGCTCAAGGAACAAGAAGAAAGTAAAAAGATTCAATCAGAAGAAAAAGAGGAAGATATCAAGAGACTAAGGAATGAAATAGAAGAGAATAAGAAGCTAGATGATGAGATTAGAAAAAGTCTTGAAGTTAATGTCCATCTCAATATCCAAATTGAATAAGCCAAAAGGGTAGAGGAATTACTAAAGAATCAATTAAATGAAAAGGAAGAGTCATGTCATAAGTTGGAAGTCAATTAAATGAAAAGGAAGAGTCATGTCATAAGTTGGAAGCTGAAGTTGTTGATCTTAGAAAGAAAGTAGAAAAGCAAAACAAATTCTTGAATAGATCAACAATCTTGAATGAGATCTTGGATAGTCAAAGATCACAAAATGATAAATCAAGTCTTGGATACAATAAATAAGTTACACATGTTGAAGCAAGCACCTAAAAGAAGCATGAGGTAAGTCTCTCACTCTCAAAGGATGGAAATAATGTTGCAAGTAAACCATATACAAAAGGAAAGGAAAATTTCAGAATAACAAAGCAAGGAAGACATCAATAATACGTATTTACACCTCAAAGAAGAGAGACACCTTCAATATGGACACCAAAGAAAAGGTATCAAAATGTTTTTCATGGTCACTATTACTCAAGTAATAAATATGGTCACAAATATTTGGAATGTAGATATTATGCAAGCAAAGATAAATAAAGATTTCATAACACCCTAAGGTGTTGGAGATGTAATCAAGTAGAACACATTGTTGTTCATTGTCACATCATGAGATGCTATAGTTGTAGTGGATTTGGTCACAAATCCCAGGATTGCTAGAACACAAGAAGAAATACCATGATGAGAAATTCATATAGCATGACTAGAAGAAGGCATGAAGTTAGGAAGGAAGACATTTTTGAAAATATGGAAGCTCAGAGCTCAAGTTCTGAGAAGAAGGGACACCTTCAGAAGTGGGTAAACAAGACTGAACAACCAGAGAAGAATGGAAGCCTTAAGGGAAGATCAAGTTTGTCATCTTCATAAGCATACGCGGGTTACAATGGTAACAATTGTGTACATACGTGAGTTGACCAATGAATAGGTCGCATACATATGCGAGATGTCTCTGCAGCAATTCACATATCTGTGGTAAAAGAGCCTTGGGAAAAAGTCTATGCACATGAGTTGCAACATGGTATAATGGTATTACTCTATGTTGCAGGGTCTGACATGGTTTGTTGCAGGGTCTGACATTGTTTGCTGCAGGTTTTCATGATTACATGTTGGCATACATAATTGATGTATATATGGTGGTGACATATGGTTGAATGTTGAAAGACTATATTGGATGCATGGTACTAACCCTAGAGTGTGGATTGAGACATTTATCTGTTGAAGAACAATGGTAGTTGTGACAGTGAAGTTATGGCACTTTGGTTATGAGATATATCATGATGATGCTAGCTAGAGATGTCATTGATCTCCTAGTACATGTATTATTGGATGCTTAGTAATTGTTGTAGTGAATGGAGGTTGAGGATGATCTGTTGGGGTACATGGTTGGTACATATTTGAGTTTCATTGATATATCTTATGATGTATTACTGGAAGAATATTTACTGGATATCTTGGTGCATGCATTTTTCATATGGATTGGCTACATATTGGGACATGTAGTTGGTGAGTTTATGAGGTGGTCATGTTGTACATAATTAATGAGTCATAGCTTGATCTCTAGTTGATGCATGATTGGTACACTCTTAGTACATTGTTAGAAGCACCTACTATCAGTATGATTGGCACATGGTTTATAATTAATATGGCATACATATATGGGAACACATTTTGATTGTAGTTCATCTTGTTGAGGCTTAGTGCATGGTTGATGCACTTTCTTAGCACATGTGGGATACATGTTTAGTGCATGATACAGTCATAGATGGTATATGCTTATGGATTATAGTAGTTGGATAAAGTAAATCATTGGTATTACTTGTTTAGCATATAATTTGGTACATGATATATATGGGATGATATAGTTGAGACACTTGATTGATTGAGATGCATGGTTGTGGGACTTGGTTCATGGTGCAGGAATATCATGAATGATATGACAGTTGGTTGAGACACATGGTTGGCATGTTGGTAGAGGCATATGGTCGATACACTCAATTTATGATATCTTATGGCATATTCTATGATATTGATATACATGGGTGTTGTGCATGGTTGGCACACAATATGGCACATGATGTACCTGGTTGATGTTTTGTTCATGATTCTCTATTTCATTGTTGACATATATTTTTCTTCATGATGTATAGTATGAAACAAGTTTGATGCATGGACAGGTCCAAGGATCATCATAGAAAGAGCAATTGATCTATGTTCTAGTTGAGCAGTAGCATTTGCAACAGAAGCATATCTTAGTGGTAGCATATTTTTCATATTGTAGAGAAGATAGGGGGAGACATACCCATAGGGGGAGTCATTCTTCTTCCCATGATTCCAGGAGGAGAGATTTATCAGATGAAAATATAAATACTTGGAAAATGATCCCTATACTTGGAGAAAGATAATAGAGGCATAGTTCTAGGGGGAGTATGAACAGTATATCTTCAGGATTACATCAGAGGAATATCCCTTGTTCAGAAAAAAATATATTAATCTGAGGAAGATCAAGGCATCTAGGCAGGGGAAGCAACCCCAAGGAGAGTTCAAGTAGGGGGAGCAACCCCAAGGAGAGAACTCCCCTTTTCCATTGATGTCAAAGGGAGAGAGATAGTCACATTGATGTGATTGAGATGATTATTTATGTAGATAAATGCCTTGTCTACATGTCTTCATCAATGATTGGTGTTGATATCA
>JASDQU010736741.1:115461-133033 GCA_032191745.1 Picea mariana | reverse complement strand
TGTGGGGTCCTTGGAATGAATAATCATGAAATCAACAGGATATTCCCACGAAGCTAAAGTCACAAGGATGTCATCAAGAACTCCAGCAGGTTTTATAGTGGTTCTGTCTGCCAGTTCAAGTACTGTAGGAGTAGGGCGCATAAATTGTTCTAATTGTAACAGTTCCACTATGTTGTTGGTCATTATATTAATGGCTGCACCTAAATCCACTAAAGTATTACCAATAGATACATTATTGATGGTCACTGAAACTATTGGGTTTCCTGGGTTGGCATACTTTACAATTTTAGGTGTTTCTGAAATGTAATTTGATAGCTGTCCCACTAGGTGTATTGTGGGTGGATCTTTCTGTTTCCGATCAGGTTTCTTGATGCAGAGTTCTTTGATGGTTTTGGCATAGATGGGACATCCTTGATTGCCTGTAACAATGGAATCTTAACACAGACATTCCTCAGTTAAGTCATGATATCAAACTCAGATTGTACAATTGGTTTTTCAATCAGTAACCTCTCAGGAAAAGGAGGTGTCTTAGGAACCTGGGTCTATGTATTATGTTGTGGTTCAGATTCTTTCTACTTTGGAATGATAACATCTTGCAGGGGTATCTCAGTTGATAAATTATCTGCAGGGTCATCTTCATGTTCTTCAATGATTACCTTTGGGGCTGTTTTTGTTTTAGGCTGATTTTTGTTTAAAATCCTTCCAGATCTCAGCTGTACTTTTTGTATAGACACGGGGTTTATGTTGTAAGCTGGATAGTTCTGGAAATCAGCATTATGAAGTGGTAGGGGTGGTCTGTGGTTCGGATTTGGAATGGGTTGAGCGGGCAGAATGGTAGGACGTGGTGGATTCTGAGGTTGCTGAGTATTTTGTGGAATGGGTGGCAATGGAGGTGGAGTAAAACCAGGCAGTAATTGCTGTAGTGGAGGTGGAGTAAAACCAGGCAGTAATTGCTGCAGATTTGGAGGGTACTGCATGCATGGATTCTGGGGCATTGACGCTGCATGCTGCTGTTGGTTATTTCCAAAGTTTGTATTTCTCCATCCCTGGTACCAAGGCTAAGCAGGGACATTTTGTAGAGGCCAGCTTGGCCAGTTCCATGGTTGTTGTTGGTGCTGAGAGAAGGGTGGATAATAGCTGGAAGATTCTGGGGCTGGTTCTTGGTATGTATTTGCATTTGGATTCCTAGGCTACCAAGGCTTCTTAGGTGCAGATTGAGTCCCTGGAGCTTCCCCTCCCCTGAATATTGCTTGCAGTCCAGGTAAGGATGGACAGTCTTATGTCTTATGATTTTTAGTGCAGATTGCACATATAGAAACATTGTCCAAAGGGAACTCTCGTAACGGATGCCTCTTTCTGCATTTTGGGCAAAATATACTGAGGATAGGGTTTTCCTCTTCCTGCTTTTTCTTTATCTTCAAGGTGTCTAGTTGAGAGCCAATTGTTCCTAACAGGTATGTTTTGAAGTTCTCCAAAAGGTTTCCCAACTCAACTTTAGTAACCCCACCAGCTGTAGATGTTTTAGTATTTCTGTTGACCGATTCTCTCACACTCTTTGCAACTTTCCCTTTACTTCTTGAGTAAGTTCTACAGAGTTCACAAATTGTTTCAAAGTTTTTCTGGTAAATGTCTCCTGCAGCCATTAGGTTGAGGGTATCGATGTATTCCTCCAAAACTCCTTTCAAGAAAAGAGTCTTGATTGCTTCCTCCTGGAGATCAGTGTATTTATATTTTTGAAGGGTAAAGATGAATCTTTCTAGAAAATCCTCAAGACTTTCTTCATCTTGCTGTTGCAGCTTGAAGATGTCATTCCGAGAATCCTTGGTTCTGCAGTAGTCCTGGTACTTCTTTAAAAATTGTGTCTTCATATCTTCCTAGGATCTAATGCTGTATTCTCCCAAACTCATGAACCAACGTAATGCAGAATCCTTCAGGGTGGCAGGGAATAATTTCAGTTTGTGTGCATCCTGGAGGTAGTTATAACTCCTGCACAGGATGTCGAACTCAAAGAGAAAGACATCTAGATCCTCACTATGTTTCCCATGGAAGGTTGGTAGTGCCGAAAGTGGGATATTTTTCATGGTGACATTCTGGACTAAGTCCAAAATAGGAAATCCAAAGGTGGTTTCTGATGCTACTTCATTCTCTGCTTGTCCTTCACCTTTATTTTCAATGTGAAGTTCCTCATGTATGTTTCCCCTTCTGTCTCCCATGGTAAAAGGATTACCCAGAACTGTAAAAACAATCTTATCTTTCTTTGGTGAGGGTGTGAAATCCCACCTTTCTGGATTCTTTTTGTCAGAAGTTTTATCTCCTGTTGGTCTTTTTGAGGATCCTATGGCCTTTGATCCCACAGCTATGGTTGTTGTCTGAGAAACTATGAAGTTAGGGTTCCTGAGAAGAGCTTGTATCTTCTCCGGATCAACTGTGTCACCTAGGGCTGGATCACCAAGGTTTTGAGTTTGCTGATATATGGTGCTTCCTGGTTCTAGGATTTGTTCTACTGTTTCCTCAGCCAGAATTTCAGTTTCAATTTCTTTTGCTTTTTTAGTGGAGGTTTCTTCTTCTTTTTGGGGTTTTGTGTTTTTTATAAATCTACCTCTAGGATCTCTATTTCTCATGAAGTCATGCTAAATGAAATGAAAGAAACTAAGATTGGGTTTCAGAGTACCTGTGATAACTGATATGTCGGTTTCCACCTTTTTGTTTCCACAGCTGCTCTTACTATCAACCTGCTAACACACCAAACCAAGCTAAGTGCATTCTAAAACTAATCAAAACAACTGTCTTCTTACCCTTTAAACAGCTCCCCGGCAACGACGCCAAAAATGTCAGGCTGCTAAATTGAAGCTTTTAAGTGACCTGATACACTAAATTGTCAAACCAGGGTTGGTAAACTTTGAGCTGATACATAGTATGTGCAGGCAAGCGTCCAGTATTTATTTGAATGCTATCCTAAGAATGAAACACACACCTATTCTGAGAACTTGAATTCTAACAACTAACTCGAAACTGAGAATTTCCTACCAAGTCATAAACAGAAAAAAAACAGTCTTGTGCTCAAATGCTGGTACTGCTATTTCTATTCAAAAGTGTGGTTCTACGAAATCAGTCTACCTCTATGTTCAATCATATACCATCAGCATTTTCGTTTAAGTCATGACACGCAGGGTATTGTCGAAAATGCATTCATTCTGAGCAGCAAAAATCAATCTATTCTATCCGCAGGAAAAATAGAGTATTGTGCTACTAACTGGTACCAGGAGCTCCTTTTGTTCTAACTACAACCTAATTGTTCTAAGCACGCAAGGCAACTACTGTCTAGCAAAGAAAAATGCATGCTACTCGAGTTACATCCGAAGTGAAAATGAAAACCAAACAACCATATGCATATTCTAACCCTACAGGCATCAGTCCCGTGTTTGATATTCAACAATGTCAAAGATAATAGTGCGCTGTAATGACTCAATTGAGGAACACATAAACACAATCCTGAAACTTTTAAAGTGTCGTGTAAGCAAACACTCACACACTGTGATGAATTGAAACTATGATAAACTGAAACGAAGTCTGTGAATGCTAAGCTACCTCAGATGCGGGCTATCAAATGTCGAAATGAACTAAGGCTATAACAGCACAAACTAAATCTATTGCAAATGAAACATCGGCTTGCACCGGTTTGGCGGGCCCAACCAAACGACACAAATGCTGTGGAAAACGACCAGAGCCAACTAGATCATACGATGCAAATACAATGTAACTCCACGCTTCATTAACTCATCAAAACAGTATTCAGATCATATGACAGTCAAAATATACGCAACAATAGCTTGTATTCAAGACATAAGTTCATAGCATAGTCCAATAACAAACGGAAATAGTAATAGTAACAGTAGTAGTAGTAGTAACCCGTTCTCAACAGTGAACACGGGTTTATATCCAAATCCTATTGTTTGTAACAGTCTAGACAAAGAAAACATAAAACAACGGATCCCTGATCCGAGAATAGTCTTGCAATCAAACTAAAAACGTATTTCACAACTTCATGACACATAGTGTCACGAAGTGTGAACGCTGAAGAATAATCGATCCAATTTCATCATTAGGCCTTCGAGCACTTCTGTGGCAATGACTCCAGCTGTCCTGCGAATCGTCTATCTCTCATTCGAACCATAACGCACACCATGATGCATCGATCTCGAACGGCTCCACTGGTACCTCCATGGTGCGAGTTGGTACCTGGTACCAGCATCCTGTTCCAAGAATAGCAATGGTACCTAACCCAAGCGATATCAGTTCCATTATCAAATTAAAGCATTAAAATGCATAATAATAGCTTCAAATTCAAAGATACCTTAGGTGACCCCTTTGAATGGTAAAGGGATGTTGATTATGTCAAAATGAGGTCAAAAAGGGTGGTACTGGCATATAGTTGGAGGTCTGTGGTATATAGTATAGGCAAAGAACATGGTCAAAACCGGGGACCAACAATAGAGTTACCAAATTTTGAAGGAAAGAGTGTCATCATGGTGATGTTGATAGACTGACCAAGTACGCACACTTTTGTTCACTCTCTCATCCCTTCAAAGCTAGTACAGTTGCCCCTGCATTCATGGAGAGAATTCAAAAGCTACATGGCAGCCCAAAGATTATTGTAAGTGATAGAGATCCCATCTTCACTAGACATTTTTGGACAGAATTATTTTCTTGTTTGGGTACTCAATTGGCTTGTAGCTCATCCTATCATCCTCAATCCAATGGACAAACCAAGATAGTGAATAAATGTCTGGAAGGCTACCTTCATTGCTTTGTCTCTGATAAACAAACACAATGGTTCAAATGGTTACCCTTGGCAGAATGGTGGTATAACACTTCCTTTGATACTGCAACAAAAATGATACCATTTATGGCACTTTATGGATACCACCCTCCTTCCATCACTTCTTCTCTAAAAGAAAAATCTAAGGTTCAAGCAATGGAAGATCACATCGAGAATCAACAACAAGTTCTCCAAATTTTAAAGGACAACCTAACCATGGCACAGAATCGCATGAAACAACAAGCAGATTAGCATCGTAGTGAAAGAGGTTTTGAAGTAGGGAATTGGGTGTTTTTAATACTACAACCATACAAACATATGTCCCTCAAGGAAGCCAAGAAGGATAATAAATTATCACCAAAGTACTATGGCCCTTATAACGTGTTGCAAAATATCGGTAATATGGCATACAAATTGGAGTCGCCTACATCTTCACGAGTACACCTAGTTTTCCATGTTTCATGCTTAAAGAAGGTTATAGGCGACAAGATCCTAGTTCAAAATATATTACCAGAACTTGATGAGGAAGTAAAAATCATATTGGAGCCTGAAGCCATCACTAACACAAGAATTCGCCAGCTGAGGAATAGATCCATTTCAGAGTATCTCATTAAATGGAGGAAACTATCGGCTGAACATTCCACTTGGGAAGATGAGTCTTTTATACAGAAGCATCCAAAGTTACTCAAGCATTGAGTACAACACTTGTCTCAAGGGGAGGGGCATTTTAATCCCTAATATTGGCTCATTCTCCTTAATTGGGGCATATTATATTAGTAATGTTATTTTATTTATGTCGGCTTTAGGCCATTAGTTGTAATTATACCTCCGAGTCTCCTATATATACCAAGGAGACATTTTGACTTTGAATCATCTTGTACTTGAACATTTAAGTGGGGTAAAAAGAGGTTTCCCCCTCAAAGAGGCTTATTATCTAAAATTATCTCTTTTTCAAGGCGTTGAGTACTTTTTCTGAGGTTTTTCTATGCTATATTGATATTTGGTTCTTAACAGTGAAAGAGAGCTCTTAGATATGGTTTGATTCTTCACTTCAAGATTGATGATGTGATGAAAAAAAATATGAAGAAACCTCTTTTAATATTAAGCATGCATTATTTTTTGAAACTTTCAAATAAATACCAATTATGAAATACAATATCTATGTATAGCATACCCATTGAAGAACACAAAGAAGTCTAGAAGTGTTTTTTTTCTTTAACGAAGTCGGGAGCTTGGTGCCATTAAATGACACATAGTCACACAATATGGTTTACATTTGGAGATATGTGGAAAAATTGTCAAACGATGGTGTAAAAAAGTGAATTAAAGAAATATTCAAATAACAAGTTTAATTTCAATTTATTAATTCAAAATAATAAAAAAATTCAAAAATTATTTTTTTCAAATAATTTGTTTTTTTCTTATTTATTTGATTTAATATATATTAACTTAGATTATTTATTTATTTAATTTAATATATATGAAATTAGATTTTATTGTAGAGAATGATTACCTTACTTTGTTCTATTAGTAAGCCTTTTTCCAATCTATTTATGAAATATCATTACTATTCTTGAATCTATCCACTACTTAAGTAAGTCAACAATGAAAATAGTTGCGATGCAACTAGTACCTGCTTTCCGATATATGAGTAATAAATATCGAATATATGAGTAATAAACTGTAAAGTTCTAAAGGACGCCTCCACCCACCCTGTTGTCAAACAAATGTGGAAGGACATCCAAGATTTTTTGCCAACGATTCTTCGACATCCAAATTTGTTTGCCAACTATTGACATCCTGCTTCTGTGCACCTATTTATTCTTAAAGCCCTATATGTATGGTTGGAATTTGAATCTCCACAGTCAACAACTTCCATAAACTCAGATAAATATTGGTAACTTTGGGTGATTTAATGGAAGAAGCGGTCCCACTATTCACGTGTTCGTCTGGCATCAATCCATCCCCATAATTATTCGAATTTGTTATGTATCAATTTCACTTTTCCAATTAAGTATAATTGATCATTTGACCTGTGCATATTTTTTTATATGCTACTTTGTCTCTTACCATTAAAAAACCACAAGGCACCAAAAATATTACCGTTGGAATCTTGAGGCACAAGATGGAGTTTTAAAATCCCTATGCGAAAGGTGCTAAAAAATATTTAAGGGAACCATTACGTTTCAACTTCACTTTGTTTTTTCAGCTCGTCTCATAGTAATGTGTTGTAAGCACTCCCTGTTTATGAAGAGACAAACACCGACGATCAGTAAATATTTTGAGATCTCAACGTAGATACCTTCATATTGGTTGATTATTCTCTCGAGACAATGATTGGTCACATGCCTTCCATCAAGCAACCTGAAGCTCTTCACCAAGCTGGTCGTCTTTGGAGACTCCACAAAGTAATTTCTAAGCCTATAAATTCATTGCATGAATTGTAAATATTGTAAATAGCTGAGATAATTGTGTACTAAAGATGCTAAAAAAAACTAAAAGACCTGTTACCTTTCAACTTCACTTTGTTTTTTCTTCTCGTCTCATAGTAATGTGTTGTGAGCACTCCTTGTTTATGAAGAGACAAACACCAATGATCAGTAAATATTTTGAGAGCTCAACATAGATACCTTCATATTTGTTGATTATTCTCTTGAGACAATGATTGGCCACATGGCTTCCATCAAGGAAGCTGGAGCTCTTCACCAAACTAGCCGTCTTTGGAGACTCCACAAAGTAATTTATAAGCCTATAAATTTCATTGCATGGATTGTAAATCTTGTAAATAGCTTCAATAATTTTCATTAGCATTTGTGTGGTCATTAAATTCTGCTAGCATTGATTGTAACTCATAAACATCTTAAATAATTTCCATTAACATCTTTGTGGTGGCCAGACTTGAACAATAATAACTGGGTTTTAGGGAACTGTTTAGGCGCCATTAGATAGTGGATTCAATAGGAAAGATATAAAGTGTTGGTGCTATAGATTCAAATTAAGAGTGGGTTTTAGGGTTTAAGCAGATTGGGTTTCAGGGTTTCAGGCCACTATTTATGTGTGGCATCCATGACAGATAGATAGAGTGACCTGGCCAATTATCAATAATTGTTCTCCTTATTTTTCTAAAATTTGTTAAACGATGATTACTCTCTGTATACTTTCTCACATAAAATCATTGTGTAATTTCATTTCATGATGGAGAGATTTGGTTTTTTTTAGCATGTCTGAATATTTCAATTGGAGTTTTACTTATCTAATCATTTTCTTTTTGGGGGGATTTCAACTCTACAATTATAGATACTGCATAACCCTATGTGGAGATAACACAAACGAAGTTATTCTATTCAATATCTGTCTGGTATGTACAAGTCTCTTTGTTTGCTTAAATGATTGATATGTATCTCCATATTTTGTACAAATGAGCCGAGGTTCAGATTCATATCATAAAACATGTATTGTTATTTATAATTGATGTGAAGTAGTTGTGGACTCGGTCTTTTGTTCATGACAACCCAATTTATAAAATTTATAGAGAAATAGTACAGATTATTATCGTCATGGCCTCCAAAATCAAAAGATTAAATCAGTAAATTGTGTGGATCAAATATATTTAAAAATATTAAATCAATAAATTGTGTGGATCAAATATATTTTAAATAGAAAGTGATAAAGTTGATTTCTACCTTTGCCTCACATAAATAATTAAAAAAAGGTTTCGAGTTAAAAATTGAACACTTTATATAAGTGCAAAACTTTAATACTAGGAAACACGAGCACCTAGCACGTAGAGATCTCTAGAGCTACTAGTCATGTTGTCCATCTGACTGCATATCCATCCACCTTTTGAAATCCAGGTTGCATCTCTCTATTTGCATGGATGATAGGCTTACCACCACCTCCTCCTGAGCCTTCTCGGTAAGGTTAAGAGGCTAGGTCAAGGGTTTGAGTCAATGAAATTAAAATCTTCGCTCTCTCTTTGTTTTTCTTAAAAAATTGAAAACCTTCCAGGCACAAGGTGTGGTCGCCAGTCATCAATCTTTCTGGTATGGAAAGTAGGGTGTGGAAGCACGAATCAACATTAAGTATCTATATCTTGTGTTGGGTGATTTCGTTTAGGTCAATAATAGTCGGTTATTTGTAGTTTGAATTGGAAGATCCCTTTGCATTTCAATCTGAAAATTTAGCACACTCTGCACTTATCCGCAGATGCTTAGATGAGACAGAATATCGCACACAAAATGAAAAAACACTTTCATAATGGGTTTCTTGGGAACTCTACTCAAAGAATTTATTCTCCTTTTAGAAATTTGATTAATAGTTTGTTTATTGCAAATACTTTTTCTTCATGTTCAATGATGAATTGCAATATGTATTTTTAGACACAACTGAAAAGAGAATTTACATTTCGATTCTTATTCTCTCTATATTGATAAATTGCAAAATGTTTGAAAGGGAACACGAATTTACATCGCCAATGTTTGAACAGTCCAACTGCCACCCACCGGCTGCACCCGTCGCATCTACCGACTTATCATGCATCTCTCTTTATATATACATATAATATCACAAATTATCGGCATATCCGGTAGATCTTGAATGTATATTTACATCGGATATACGATTCAATCAAAAGATTTCGACATCATCAAATCTCGGCTCTGTCCCTTCCACCAAAAATTGAAGACTAAGCAGATAAAGGTGTGTTACCAAAACTTGAAGCTGCAAATTGAAGAATAAGAAAATAAAGGCATGCTAAAGAGAATGTGAAGGCCATAAGATGAACTCAAATTCTTTAGTAGCTGAAATCTCTTTTGTTTCATATAAAAAAAATAAGCACGTATGATAATGATTTCTTCTCATACAAAAAATTGCAGTATGGAAGAATAGCAGTACCTTTAATGACACTAACTAAGAAGAATGCATTTTCATGGACTCTAGAGGAAACTAAAGCTTTTGAACAGCTTAAAGAGGTGATGTGTAAAGCTCCTGTCTTGACCACTCCAGACTTCACAAAAAGATTTATTGTGGAATGTGATGCCTTGAGAAATGGAATTGGTTTTGTCCTAATGGAAGAAGGAAGGCCCTTGGCTTTTGAAAGTCGACCACTCAAGGGAAAGGACTTACACAAACCCATTTATGAGAAGGAAATGATGGAAATACTATATGCATTGAATAAATGGTGTCCTTACCTAATAGGTAGGCACTTCAAGGTCAAAACAAATCATGATAATCTTAAATACTTCTTGGAACAAAGACTATCTTCAAAAGAACAACAAAAATGGGTAACTAAGATATTGGGTTATGATTTTGAAATTGTTTATAAAAAGGGGAAGAAGAATGTTGTGGAAGATGCACTCTCAAGAAAGGATGAGGATGTTGAGGCCTTTCTTTGTGTTATCTCGATCATCCAACCCGATTGGATAATAGAAGCAAGGGATGAATGGAATAATGATGAAAATGTGTGGACTCTCATTTAAAGGTTGGAGCAGGATTCCAGTGCATCAGATACATTTACATGGAAAAATGATTCACTATGGTACAAATATCACTTATCTTTATGTAAGAATTCCCAACTCAAACAAAAGGTACTATTGGAATTGCACACCTCTCCAGTAGGAGGGCACTCGGGATTTTTTAAAACCTACCATAGAGTCAAGAAGGATTTTTTTTGGGATGGCCTTAAAACTAATGTTCAAAGGTTTGTGAAAGAATGTTTGGTTTGGAAAAAAAATAAGGTGGAAACAATTGAGATTCCAGGTTTTTTACAACCATTATCCATCCCAAGTCAGCGTTGGGAGGAGGTTTCCATGGATTTCATCACAGGGTTACCAAAGTCTGAAGGAAAGAGTGTCATCATGGTGATTGTTGATAGACTGATCAAGTACGCACACTTTTATGCACTCTCTCATCCCTTCAAAGCTATTACAGTTGCCACTGCATTCATGGAGATAGTTCAAAAGCTACATGGAAGCCCAAATATTATTGTAGGTGACAAAGATCCCATATTCACTAGACATTTTTGGACAAAATTATTTTCTTGTCTGGGTACTCAATTGGCTCGTAGCTCATCCTATCATCCTCAATCTAATGGACAAAACAAGATAGTGAACAAATGTCTGGAAGGCTACCTTCATTGCTTTGTCTTTGATAAACAAACACAATGGTTCAAATGGTTACCCTTGGAAGAATGGCGGTATAACACTTCCTTTTATAATGCAACAAAAATGACACCATTCATGGCACTTTATGGATACCACCCTCCTTCCATCACTTCTTCTCTAAAAGAAAAATCTAAGGTTCAAGCAGTGGAAGATCACATCGAGAATCAACAACAAGTTCTCAAAATCTTAAAGGACAACCTCACCATGGCACAAAATCGGATGAAACAACAAGCAGATCAACATCGTAGTGAAATAAGTTTTGAAGTAAGGGATTGGGTGTTTTTAAGACTACAACCATACAAACAAATGTCCCTCAAGGAAGCCAAGAAGGATAATAAATTATCACCAAAGTACTATGGCCCTTTTAAGGTGTTGCAAAATATTTGTACTATGGCATACAAATTGGAGTCACCTGCATCTTCACAAGTACACCCAATTTTCCATTTCTTGCTTAAAGAAGGTTATAGGTGAAAAGATCCTAGTTCAAACTATATTACTAGAACTTGACGAGGAAGTAAAAATCATATTGGATCCTGAATCCATCACTGACAAAAGAATTCGCCTGCTAAGGAATAGATCCATTTCAGAGTATCTCATTAAATGGAGGAAACTACCGACTGAAGATTCCACTTGAGAAGATGAGTCTTTTATACAAAAGCATCTAGAGTTACTCAAGCATTGCATACAAAACTTGTCTCAAAGGGAGGGGCATGTTAATCCCTAATATTGGTTTATTACCCCTTAATTGGGGCACATTATATTAGTAATCCTATTTTATTTATGTCGTCTTTAGGCCATTAGTTGTAATTATACATCCTAGTCTCCTATATATACCAAGGAAACATTTTTATTTTGAATCATCTTGTACTTGAACATTTAAGTTGGGTAAAAGGAGGTTGCCCCCTCGAAGAGGCTTATTATCTGAAATTATCTCTTTTTCAAGGTGTTGAGTACTTTTTCTGAAGTTTTTCTATGCTATATTGATATTTGATTCTTAACATTGAAAAAGAGCTCTTAGATATGGTTTGATTCTTCACTTCAATATTGATGATGTAATGAAAACAAATATGAAGAAACCTCCTTTAATATTAAGCATGCATTATTTTTTGAAACTTGCAAATAAATACCAATTATGAAATACAATATCTATGTATAGCATACCCATTGAAGAACACAAAGAAGTCTAGAAGTGTTTTCTTTTCTAACGAAGTCGGAAGCTTGGTGCCATTAAATGACACATAGTCACACAATATGGTTTACATTTGGAGATATGTGGAAAAATTTCCAAAGGATGGTGTAAAAAAGTCAATTAAAAAAATATTCAAATAATAAGTTTAATTTCAATTTATTAATTAAAAATAATAAAAAATTCAAAATTTATTTTTTTCAAATAATTTATTTTTTTCTTATTTATTTGATTTAATATATATTAACATAGATTATTTATTTATTTAATTTAATATATATTAAATTATATTTTATTGTAGAGAATGATTACCTTAATTTGTTCTATTAGTAATCCTTTTTACAATTTATTTATGAAATATCATTACTATTCTTGAATCTATCCACTACTTAACTAAGTCAACAATGAAAATAGTTGTGATGCAACTAGTACCTGATTCGCTATATATGAGTAATAAATATCGAATATATGAGTAATAAACTGTAAAGTTCTAAAGGACACCTCCACCCACCCTATTGTCAAACAAATGTGGAAGGACATCCAAGTTTTTTTGCCAACGATTCTTCGACATCCAAACTTTTTTTCCAACAATTGACATCCTGCTTCTATGTGCCTATTTATTCTTAAAGCCCTATATGTATCATTGGAAATTGAATCTCCACAGTCAACAACTTCTATAAACTTAGATCAATATTGGCAACTTTGGGTGATTGAATGGAAGAAACAATCCCACTATTCATGCGTTCGTCTGGCATCAATCCATCCCCATAACTGTTCGAATTTGTTATATATCAATTTCACTTTTCCAATTAAGTATAATTGATCGTTTGACCTGTGCATATTTTCTTTATATGCTACTTTGTCTCTTACCATTAAAAATCCACAAGGCACCAAAAATATTATCTTTGGAATCTTGAGGCACAAGATGGAGTTTTAAAATCCCTATGCGAAAGGTGCTAAAAACAATCTAAAGGACACATTACGTTTCAACTTCACTTTGTTTTTCTGCTTGTCTCATAGTAATGTGTTGTAAGCACTCCCTGTTTATGAAGAGACAAACACCTACAATCAGTAAATATTTTGAGATCTCAATGTATATACCTTCATATTGGTTGATTATTCTCTCGAGACAATGATTGGCCACATGCCTTCCATCAAGCAACCTGAATCTCTTCACCAAACTGGTCGTCTTTCGAGACTCTGCAAAGTAATCTCTAAGCCTATAAATTCATTGCATGGATTGTAAATATTGTAAATAGTTGAGATAATTGTGTGCTAAAGGTGCTAAAAAACACGAAAAGACCCGTTACGTTTCAACTTCACTTTGTTTTTTGTTCTCATCTCATAGTAATGTGTTGTGAGCACTCCCTGTTTATGAAGAGACAAACACCAACGATCAGTAAATATTTTGAGAGATCAACATAGATACCTTCATATTTTTTTATTATTCTCTCGAGATAATGATTGGCCACATGGCTTCCATCAAGCAACCTGAAGCTCTTCACCAAACTGGTCATCTTTGGAGACTCCGCAAAGTAATTTATAAGCCTATAAATTTCATTGCATGGATTGTAAATCTTGTAAATAGCTGCGATAATTTTCATTAGCATTTGTGTGGTCATTAAAAATTCTGCTAGTATTGATTATAACTCATAAACATCTTAAATAATTCCCATTAACATCTTTGTGGTGGCCAGACTTGAAAAATAGCAACTGGGTTTCAAGCAACTATTTAGGCGCCATTAGATAGTGGATTCAACAAGAAATATATAAAGTGTTGGTGCCATAGATTTGAATTCAGAGTGGGTTTTAGGGTTTAAGAGGACTGGGTTTCAGGCCACTGTTTATGTGTGGCATCCATGACAGGTAGACAGAGTGACCTGGCCAATTAACAATAATTTTTTTCCTTATTTTTCTAAAATTTGTTAAACGATGATTACTCTCTGCATACTTTCTCACATAAAATCATTTAATTTCATTTCATGATAGAGATATTTGGTTTTTTTAGCATATCTGAATATTTCAATTGGAGTTTTACTTGTCTAATCATTTTCTTTTTGGGGGATTCCAACTCTACAATTATAGATACTGCATAACCCTATATGGAGATAACACAAAGGAAGTTATTCGGTTCAATATCCGTCTAGTATGTACAAGTCTCTTTGTTTGCTTAAATGATTGATATGTATCTCCATATTTTGTACAAATGAGCCGAGGTTTAGATTCATATCATAAAACATGTATTGTTATTTATAATTGATGTGAAGTAGTTGTGGACTCGGTCTTTTGTTCACGACAACTCAGTTTATAAAATTTCTAGAGAAATAGTACAGATTATTATTGTCATGGCCTCCAAAATCAAAAGATTAAATCAGTAAATTGTAAATTGTGTGGATCAAATATATTTAAAAATATTAAATCAATAAATTTCGTGGATCAACTATATTTTAAATAGAAAGTGATAAAGTTGATTTCTACCTTTGCCTCACATAAATAATTAAAAAAAAGTTTCAAGTTAAAAATTGAACACTTTATATAAGTGCAAAACTTTAATACTAGGAAACACGAGCACCTAGCACGTAGGTCTATTAGCCGTGGCAAGTGATCTCTAGAGCTACTAGTCATGTTGTCCATCTGTCTGCATATCCATCCACCTTTTGAAATGCAGGTTGCATCTCTCTATTTGCATGGATGATAGGGTTACCACCACCTCCTCATGAGCCTTCTCGGTAAGGTTAAGAGGCCAAGTCAAGGGTTTGGGTCAATGAAATTAAAATCTCCGCTCTTTCTTTGTTTTTAGTAAAAATTTGAAAACCTTCCAGGCACAAGGTGTGGTCGTCAATCATCAATCTTTCTGGTATGGAAAGTAAGGTGTGGAAGTGCTAATCAACAATAAGTATCTATATCTTGTGTTGGGTGATTTCGTTTAGCTCAACGATAGTAGGTTATTCGTAGTTTGAAATGGAAGATCCCTTCGCATTTCAATCTGAAAATTTAGCACACTCTGCACTTACCCACAGATGCTCAGATGAGACAGAATATCGCACACAAAATGAAAAAAACACTTTCATAATGGGTTTCTTGGGAACTCTACTCAAAGAATTTATTCTCCTTTTAGAAATTTTATTAATAGTTTGTTCATTGCAAATACTTTTTCTTCATGTTCAATGATGAATTGCAATATGTATTTTTAGACGCAACTGAAAAGAGAATTTATATTTCGATTCTTATTCTCTCTATATTGATAAATTGCTAAGATTTATTTTTATTTTGCGAGAAACGTAACCACAATATTGGCAAAATAGGGAACACAAATGGAAACAACAAGAACCCCAAGGCCATTATCGCTTCAAAACACAGAGGTAAATGCTTATGATTATAACGAATGTGACGATGAAAAATCCATATTTAGACTATGATTTTTTTTTCTCTTTCTATTCAAAAATAAACCACAAAAATGTTTGAAAGGGAACACAAATTTACATTGCCAACGTTTGAACAGTCCAACCGCCACCCACCGGCTGCACCCATCGCATCTACCGACTTATCATGCATCTCTCTTTATATATACATCAAATATCACAAATTATCAGCATATCTGGTAGATCTTGAATATATATTTACATTGGATATACGATTCAATCACAAGATTTCGACATCATCAGATCTCGTCTTTGTCCCTTCCACCAAAAATTGAAGACTAAGCAGATAAAGGTGTGTTACCAAAACTTGAAGCTACAACTTGAAGAATAAGCAAATAAAGGCATGCTAAAGAGAATGTGAAGGCCATAAGATGAACTCAAATTCTTTAGTAGCTGAAACCTCTTTTGTTTCATATAAAAAAAAAAAAGCACTTATGATAATGATTTCTTCTCATAGAAAAAATTGCAAATTTTTATTATCACCAATGAACGAGCATATGTTACCAGAAATTTAGATTTTTTATGTGCAAAGGTTCTATTAATATATCAATGGAATGATATCAACATGTTCTCTATAAAGAGTGTCAAAGAAATTCATCGGGAAGATCTCTGCTCTTCCCCTTCCACCAAAAATTGAAGACTAAGAAGATAAAGGCATGCTACCAAAACTTGAATACTAAGCAGATAAAGGCGTTCTAAAGAGAATGTGAAGGCCATAACTTCTAACTAAATGTAACTAAATGTGAGTTCTTTACAATTACATCTAGATATTAACCCACAATATATCAAGTGTTACGAACAGGGGCTCCACACAGAGTGTCAAAGAAGTCATCGCAAAGATCTCGAATCGAGTCCACTCTTCCCCTTCCACCTCTGCAAATGTGAAGCAACCTCTACATCTAGATACATTTTGATTGCCATGAACTTTATTCCCACTAAATAGGTTATTCAATTCAAATAGTGAAAATTATTATGAGCCTTAGACACCAGAAATGAATTACAGAGCCATCAGATATGGTGAGAAATTTACCATAGCCAGGAAGGTGTAGATGCTTGGACGTAGTTGGAGAAATTGACTTGGGGAATTGAAACTCAGAGAAAAAGGAATCAGAGACTTCAGTTGCAGACTCAAAGTTAGAGGAAAAACGAATCAGGGATGTGAGTTGTGTATGGAGCGGTTGAGCATGGTGCGGTGATTGTGGAGAAGGGACACAATGAAATGAGCTAGAATATGTTTCTATTATACCTTAACCAAGTCAGAACCTCAAAATAACCCAATCATATAATTTATATAATTTAGTTTTGCAAATTAATTTATAACTCTAACAATTAACAAAAAACAAATTAAGCACACTATGGGAATTATGTCCTACCAATAAGATTTCAACTAATTAGAAATTAGATACAATAAATTAGAATATTTTAAAAATATAAAGTTTTTTTTAAGAAAAATGGAATAATAAATATATTAAGGGAAACTTAGTGAGTTTATTGTTAAAAGACTACAAAATACACCTACTATTGCAGCAAAATACACCTAGTGAATGCTATAGTCCCTAGTTGAGGTAGGGACTAATAAGGTAATAAGTCATAAAGATAACTGTAATAAGTTATAAAGATAACTTTTTGAATTTTATGAATTAATTAACTCAATAAGGTAATAACTTAATTAACTCAATAAGGTAATAAGGACATAAAACATTCTGATGAGAGCGAAATAATTGAGGAAGCCCTCATTCGATAAAAATCATATCTTTTCTTCTTTAAGTGAATTTTTACAAGGAGGTAATATGGATATGGATATCGTATGATCTCCTATTAGCACATTGAATCATATCTACGAGATATCCGGTGTGGAGGTGGGTCAACATTTTTATTGGCAAATCGGGGGGTTTCAAGTTCATGCACAGGTACTTATAACTTCTTGGGTTGTAATTGTTGTCTTATTAGGTTCAGCTACCATAGTTGTTCGAGATCCACAAAC
>JASDQU010736741.1:78351-115184 GCA_032191745.1 Picea mariana | reverse complement strand
AATATATTAAACCAACCCCAATACTTTTACCAATTAACATCTTAGAGGATTTTACAAAACCTTTATCACTTAGTTTTCGACTTTCTGGAAATATATTAGCTGACGAATTGGTAGTTGTCGTTCTTGTTTCTCTGGTACCTTCAGTAGTTCCTATACCTGTAATGTTCCTGGGATTATTTACGAGCGATATTCAAGCTCTAATCTTTGCAACTCTAGCTGCAGCTTATATAGGCGAATCCATGGAGGGTCATCATTAAATCACTGTCCAATCAGACAGAAGATTTTCTAAGTATCGTCCAAACTCATGACTTGATATGCATGGTAGAAGCAAATCAGAATTCTTAGTAACAAGAGCTTGGCAAAAAGATTGAAGATCAGTTAACTACTAATTATGTCCATTAGATCTCCAGAGAGAGTGGATCAGATTGGTCCATTTGTATAGACATATGAGAGAAAATAGGAAGGATCAAACAGGTTCACTAATCGGAGTTGGTTGAGTAAAGAATGTATCCCGGCGTAGAACGATGAAATTTTTGTTCCCAGTAAGGGAGGATTTTTTAACATGTTTACTTTGTATATAGTTTGTTTAATATATTAATCCATTTATATTGATTATAAGCCTTATAGATTTTATGGATTAATATATCATCTATAGATGTGATATATTATTACTTATAGGCTCTTACACAGTCTATTCTCTCTCCGTTATAATAATTCATATGTCCAATAAATTGGAATTTGTATTTCGAATATGATGAAGAATAAATATTTTCATAGGGAATAATAGGTTTCCCTATTCATTTATATTATCAGTTTGATACCGAAATATTTTGGTTTATTAGTTGTTCGGAAGAAATCGTTCCATAATTGAACAATCGGTGAACACTAAATAGATGAGACTGTCGTATTATCAACTATTTCTCAACCTTAGTAAGAGGAGATTACCATGGATCCCTTAATTTCTGCTGCTTCTGTTATTGTTGCTGGATTATATGTAGGGCTTGCTTCCATTGGACCCGGCATTGGTCAGGGCACTGTTGCGGGCCAAGCTGTAGAAGGTATTGCAATACAACCAGAAGCGGAAGGTAAAATGCGAGGTACCTTACTGCTAAGTTTAGCTTTTATGGAAGCTTTAACTATTTATGGACTAGTTGTGGCCCTAGCAGTTCTATTTGCGAATCCCTTTGTTTGATCCTGAAAACAAAGATCCCTACACCTCGTTATTCCATTAGTATTTATCCAAGAATTCCCTTGTTTAGCTTCTCTTTTAGGGGAGGGGCTGATCCGAATAATAAGAAAATGAATTATTGTCTTTTTTCCTATACCTATACTTCGGTCAGAAAGATTCATGATGCGTGTGGCAGGGAAGGGAGTGGATGGGGCAAATAATTTTGTTTATCCTTATATAAGACCTGGGACTAAGTTTAGTATCCCAAATATTCTTATCCAGAACTAGATAGGATCAAATAAGAAAAGAAAAAAATTATGTAGAACATATCCTTATCTATGAGGGGAGAGCGTATGAAAGATGTAATTGATCCTTTCATTTCCTTGAGTTATTGACCTTCCGCTGGGGGTTTCGGGTCAAATACCAATATTTTAGAAACTAATACAATAAATCCAAGTTTGGTGCTTAGTGTACTGATCTATTTTGGAAAGGGAGTGTGTGCGAGTTGTATATTCGAATAATATGGTTGGGCCCAACCAGCTGCACTTTGGAGATAGAAAAGTGCATGATCTCAACGAATTACTTCCGAACGGGGAATAGTGAAGAACTATAGCATTTCGTAATTGATTGGGAAATGAACTCTTAGTTTATACCAACCAATGAGGGAGGACTATTAGAATGGTTAAAGATGAACTGTTTGAAGTCTAAGCACAACTAATTGGGTACTCTTTCCACTGCTGTGTCAAGATGAGATGGATTCAAAGGCATAGTTGGAGATTGATCTGATATATAACATTCATATCAATGGAATAATTTGATCTATTTACTTCAAAATAGTCCCAATCTCCCATCCAATTTTAGTTCCAATGCTAAACTGACGACCTACAAAGAAGGGAAATTATTCGATAGAAAAAAAAGGAGGAGGCACAAATTAATTGATTGAACGGAACATATTGATTCAAATTTCATGGGGGAAGAAGATGAGAGAAAAGGGGAAACGACAACAAAAACAAAAACTTTATTAATAATTGCAAATCCCTTTTGCTGAAAGAGCCCTTCGGAGATATCGGTCTTTTATAGATTGGTTCTAATATTCTGTAAACGAAACGAAAAGGGTAGGCTTGTTGTTGATGAAGGAAGGGAACGCATATTTTCCTGGGGAATAAACAAAGAACTGAGCAGGAGAGCCGAATGAATCGAAAGATTTGTGTTTGGTTTGGGAAGAGATTATGAATTCGTTCATTTTTTGAATAGATAATCTACTTTCATTAAGTAATTTATTAGATAACCGTAAACAAAAAATATTGAATACTATTCGAAATTCGGAAGAACTATGTAAAGGAGCTATCGATCAGCTCGAGAAAGCTCAGGCTCACTTAAGGGAAGTGGAAATGATAGTGAGCGAAATCCGGGTAAATGGAGACTCCCAAATAGAACGAGAGAAAGAGGATCTCATCAATGTTAATTCTGAGAATTTGGAACAATTAGAGGATCCCAAGAATGAGACGGTTTACTCTGAACAACAAAGAGCAATTGACCAGATCCGACAACAAGTTTCTCGCCAAGCTTTACGAAGAGCTATAGGAAATTTGAATAGTCGTTTGAATACTGAGTTACATTTACGTACGATCGATCACAATATTGGCCTGCTTAGAACCATGATGAACACAAGTGATTAGTTGTTATAGGTCCTATTTCTTAACAGAGAATTAATAAGTGCTAATGGGAAATATTTGACTCGACGAAATTAGTAGTATTATACGGAAACAGATCGAACAATATAACAACGAAGTAAGAGTTGGTAATCTTGGCACCGTACTTCAAGTAGGAGATGGCATTGCTCGTATTCATGGTCTTGATGAAGTAATGGCAGGGAATTAGTTGAATTTGGAGATGGTACAATAGGCATTGCCCTAAATTTGGGATCGGATAATGTTGGAGCTGTATTAATGGGCGATGGCTTGGTGATACAAGACGGCAGTTCTGTGAGAGCAACGGGAAAAAATTCTCAGATACCAGTAAGTGATGCGTATTTGGGTCGTGTTGTAAATGCTCTAGCCCAACCCATTGATGGCAAGGGTCAAATTTCAGCTTCCGAATTTCGACTGATTGAATCTCCCACCCCAGGTATTATATCAAGACGTTCCGTATATGAACCCCTTCAAACAGGGATTATTGCTATTGATTCTATGATTCCTATAGGACGTGGTTAGCAAGAATTAATTATTGGGGACAGATAGACCAGCAAGACAGCAGTAGCTATAGATACTATTCCTAATCAAAAGAGTCAAAATGTCATCTGTGTCTATGTAGCAATTGGTCAAAAAGCTTCTTCCGTGGCTCAGGTAGTTAATACATTCCGAGAACGTGGCGCAATGGAATATACCATTGTGGTAGTGGAAACTGTGGATTCTCCCGCTACATTACAATATCTCGCTCCTTATACAAGGGCAACTTTCGCTGAATACTTCATGTATAAGAAACAACATACATCAATCATTTATGATGATCTCTCCAAACAAGCACAAGCTTATCGACAAATGTCTCTTCTATTAATAAGACCACCTGGTCGAGAAGCTTATCCGGGAGATGTTTTCTATTTACATTCCCGTCTCTCGGAAAGAGCAACTAAATTAAGTTCGTAATAAGGTAGAAAGATAACTTTTTGAATTTTATGTCATCATTGTTTTAAAATATGTGAAGAAAAAATAGTTAATTTTTATTTAAGTTATGTTAAATTTGTTAAATCTCATTTTATTTCTAATTAATTTGAAATTTTAATTTATTATTAATATTTTTTATTAAATCAATTTTTTTTTAATTATAATTAATATATTTATTTTTGTTTTAAATTTAATTCTTCTAAAAAAATTAATAATCACTAAATATTAAATCATTTTAAAAATAATATTTCACTTTGCATCCAAAGTTTATTAAACATATGTAATATTAATATAATTATTATTTTTTAATAATCTCATGATACTTAACTTAACTAGGTTTTTTTTATCTCCTATGTTATATGATTACCTTATCCATATTCATTTCTTAATATGAGATAAAAAACAATCCATTGTTGTATCTAAGAAAACATTTTAAGTAAATGTCTTGGGTTACGTTCTTTATAGCATGCCTATGTCCTACAAAAATGGTGAATTTCATAACATGAGATAAAACGTAATGCATTCAATGTATCTCAAAAATCATTTTAAGGAAATGTTTTGGGTTAAGTTCTTTATAGCATGTATATGTCTTACAAATTGGTGAATCTCACATAAAAAAATAATCTTTATAATCCAATCAATGTATCTCATAAAGAATGTATGATAAAAAATAATTTTCTCTTTGAAAAATAATATATAATAATTACTAATTACCACTAATATATTAATGAAATGTTAATACATGCTTTTTTTTGGTACGCAATGGTATTGTAAATCCCGAAACACACATAAAGGTTCAAATCCCCTATAAACATGCTCACTCATTTTGCCATGATTAATATTATTTATCACATACACTATATATATATATAACCATTATGATTATATATACATTAATATTTGTAACCCCTTATAATGTTTAACAAAATAATCCTTTGAAACATTATGACCTTCGAACAAAGAAACCCATTAATACAATAATAACTCTAACATTATAATCTCATACACACTATACCCTGAACACTATGAACTTTGATACAACCAAACTTAACAAAATTATCCTTTGAAACATTATGACCTTCGAACAAAGAAACCCATTAATACAATAATAACTCTAACATTATAATCTCATACACACTATACCCCAAACACCATGAGCTTTGATACAACCAAACCTAACAACTATGACATTAGTATACCCCTTGAACTTTATAATCCCTTACATAACTACCCCTTAATACATTATGAACTCAAACATAGTCACCCCAAAATACACTAACCCTTGATAGAGTCATTGTTTGACACATCACAACATTGAAGACACTAACCCTTAATGCAATATGACCCAAAAGAAATACTATAATAGCTCCGAACTCACTTGTTGTCTAGGTTTTGTTATGGTGAAATTACACTTTTATTTATTATTTTAAACAACAAACTAAATTTCAACATTTATTCTTTCAAGCACACATAATTAAAAAAGCAATAGATATATTCTATAACTTTAATATAAAAAAAGAAAATAAATCACATGACCTATATCAAATCTCCTTGAGAAGTCCACTTCCGCATGCAAAAACCAGGCCTTCTATAGTAGGCTAGCTCGATGTTAGTGAATATACATTGAGGAGTGATTTTCCTCCAACTGATGTACGACTAGTGATGCTAATAGCATCCCCATGTTGAGATCTCAATCTCAAGGCCATAACTAATAGGTTCTTCAGAAGCTCAACAAATGCCTTTTGTGTCCTACATGGTTTGGAGGCCTTGTATGAATCATGTAACTCATCCATTTCAAAAATAAGATACATTAGTGATGTTAGATATAAAACATAGATAAAATGCCTATAGGGAGAGAGATTATTCCAAGATATATAAAAATAGGGGAGTTGGTAGGTTCTTATATTCAATATTAGGTGTTTTGGGAGATATTTCTTCCATAGTGACAKACATTTTTATTACACCTTTATTAGTCCTTGCCCTTTGGGTTGGGGACTCTTAGTAATCGGTTTTCAATTTTCATATTRATTTGACACATAAATCAATGTGTTTTGATGGTTTTAACCAAACTTTTCTGAAAACATATAATTTAGGTTTTTTTTTAACCTAAGTTTTAAGTTCGGCCTCTTATTTTGCCTCTTCTCGAGGCACATGGGATGATAACTTAGGTTATCTTTTATTTAAATTTCATATTGTGTTATGAATTTTACACAACGAAGTAATGCTAGAGATGAATCTAGCATTACTTTGCAACATTAAATGTTTGGTGCAATACTCCATATCGTAAAGAGGTGCCTTGCATCCATTTATCTTATAGGTAGTACACTGTTGCATGACATGTAGTACATTGTTGCATGACAAAATACACAGAGGTACATAGGTGTCCACCGTTGCATTTCCCTTCCTCCTCGCTTCTAGCTTTGTTTTCCCTTCTACTCAACATTCTAGCTTTGTTTTCTCCTTCTGCTTAGCATTTGGACTCTTGTCCTGTGCGTTCCCTTCTGCTCTAGCCAAGGTACTTGTTCTTTGTTGCCAAGATGAATTGTTGCATCACCATAGCCATACTTGCTATCCCACAAGTAATTAAGGATTTCTTCAAGTCTAACCCAGTTTTGTTTTATTTTGTTTAAGGTATCTGAAGAATGTTGTCTGATGTTTGTGAACTGTTTGTTGTTGGTGTTTATGAATTGTTTGTTGTTTATGGTATAGGGAATAAGTTATGCTAAACTCACGGATTTTCCTCCTATAATTGGACTTTTTTAAGCTTATTAATCCACCCACTAATCCTCTTAATTCTCTATTGCCTATTACTATATATAATACACACAGATACATAATTTATTTATGTTTTTTATAACTGTATATGGTGTGGGGTTATCACAGATTCTAGCTTCATGCCACCTATAATATATATAATTTTTGGGAGCTCGAAAGACCTTGCAGTGGGAATGGTGGTAGTTGTATCTCTTATTCTAGCATCTAAGATTGGGAGTGAAGTGTCTCCATAAGAGAATCCACACTTGTATATGTGTTTGGTTTTCACTACTACATTTTTTTATGGCATTTTCCAAGCTTCATTGGGCGTTCTTAGGTACTCATTCATGGCAACCACTTCTTGCAATTTAAACAGTTTTATTATTGAATGAATCAACACACCCCTTCTGTTTTGAGTAAATGGCATCTTGTTGTAGGCTTCTATGCTTTAGAAAACTTATCTAAATAATTGCATATTCTATGCGGCAGATTGGGTTTCATTATAGATTTCCTTTCCCGTGCAATGATAGTGGGATTCATAGCAGGAGAAACTACAATTGTGTGTTTATAACATCTTAAAGTGATTCTCAGGCTAAGACACTTTATAACCACAACAAATATAGTTTCAGTTATGCACTCAGTTTCTCAACAAGTTGACAAGATTAATCCATGTCATATTAACCAGCTAGTTTGTAAAAATTGGGTATGTGTTATATAGAGAGAGAGACAGAGAGTTTTCTAATGCATAATTTTATCTTTGTTCAGTGGAGATGGGAAAGCATCGTGATGGGTATTTGCACGTCCCAATAATGTGGGCCACGAGGCCACAGGATCAACAAACAAACAGGGTGGGTCGACTTCAAGCGATGGCTGGGCAGGCCAATCTCTGGTACATACATAGCAGTAATCGAGTTGATGACCCGGGATCTTTATAAGTTTCAATTGGGAGAGCAGGGGAATTACCACTAATGTCGTAACTTCAAAGAAAGTGAGTTGGGAGGCATAGCTATATGAACTCAGCCAAACCACTCCGCCCCTTCATAAAATATGTTCTTGGGAGTGATTCTGAATGCTTAGCCCCTTGACTTGAAGATTATAGTGCTGAGGCCCAACCAAGCTGGAGGGACAATGAAAAGAAAATCAAATTCACTATTTCAAAATGCAAATTAGAAACCCCAATGGATGAATTAGAATACCCCTGTAAAAATCTGTTGTGGTCATATCTTCCCTCCTCGTTGTTGGTTAAATAAAAAACAAGTATTCTGGGATTCCTTCCAAAATATGAAATGGGATATTGATCCCATCTAGGAGAGGGGGCGCACCATCATGCTCAAACCTTAACGATGGCCATATTCGCAGAGTTAGTTGTAAGAGGACATTGGGAAGAAACATTTTGTGATAAGCTTTACCTTCAATGCAGTTTATTAGAACTAAAATATAGTAAACATTCTCGATATTTGAACTCCTTTCAGTGTCGATTCTCCATGTTTTCGTTTTGCAAGAAAAATTATGGACATGTTGTATGGTGTGCATTTATATATGTTAGGACATGCTTGGATGCCATATATGGGCTAAGAGATTCCACTTGGTTACTATCGGTAGTCACTACATGTTAACATATGACGTTGCATATATAGGTTTCCACTTTACTAAATAGATAGCTTTAGTTTGTTTGTTTGGCCTGGGAAAGAAGTGTGAGTTGGCTCCACTTTCAAAGCTTTCTAATTTGTTATTTTTGAGTAATAAAATTTACTGTTTTTGTGGTTTTTATCACATGCATAATTTTTCCACTAGTTATTGTTAATTCTATAAAGTTTGTCATTCTTAAAGAGGGCTAGGATAGATGTGGTTATATCAGGTGCGAGGGGGGAGTTCTTTGGAAAAAAATATCTATATCAACATAGATTTTGTCATGATTTTCATATTGAAGAAGAGTAAAATGAGAAAACAAAAGTGAGAGGAAGTCTACTTACAAATCCCTATCCACTTTCGGAAAATTGTGGTCCCTATCCACTTTTGGAAAATTGTCCACCCACAATTGTAAATCCACAATGCTTGTATAAAAACAATTAAATATAGGGACAATTGGTGCTACACCTCCTTTGTCTGGTCCCAGAGATAAAGCTTTAACATACTTATAGATCGAATCTAAAGGAACTAGTCTGGATTTGGATATATTGAACTTTTCTGATAGATAGTCTCTAACAAATGATCTAGTTTGATATCCTATTAGTGAATTGCTTACTGCTAGGCTATCAATTCCTTGAATTTTTTTTGAAACCCGTTGTGAGAATTAATGTTAGACTTGCAGTGTAACTTTGAGTCAAGAATGAGGATTGATGTTAGACTTGTAGTGTAACTTTAAGTGATGATTAAGACCAAGAATAGCCATATAATAAGGATTCCTCATCAAGGCCTTCTCTTAGTGTTTTCCTTTGCATCAATGCCATATATATATGCATTATATTTTATTGTTTTTCCACAAACTTGTTTGCACAACAGATTACCTTCACCAACATAAATTCTAAAAAACATTACTCACTATGTGCAAGGAACATAGTAGAGAACGAGAACCTACACAAACCAATATAATTTTAATTTCAAATTCATGAAATATTGATTTTTATTTTTATTTTCTACCCATTCTACTATGGGTAGGTTTTCCATGGCATATCTAAGTTTTGTATAAGGTACTGTGTTTTATATCATGTCCAGGTTCAAACAATTAAAATAATGTCCTTTAAGTAAGCATATCGGGTTCCATCTTCTTTTGTCTGGTTCCATTCCCTACTCGTCTCTATCGAAAGACTTTAATTAAGTCAAAATCATGAATGAAACTGCTCTATGCACACTCGGGCCTCTATGCTACCAAGTCTAGTTGAACCTATGAATTTAGTCACTGGGGCAACAACAGGTCCAACTTGCTCCAAAGGTGCATTTCCAGTAATTTAGTGAATTTATGTGACTAAAATACTCATGGGAACCCCACATGAGTAAAAATCAAAGCAAGTCCTTTCGACCTTGTTGGTAGGGACTTATTGCTCAGCAAATCTAGTTGTTGAGGTAATGGCTTGAAAAAATAAGGTAATGGGTGCACATTTTCGTACATAGCTTAATTTTATATTTTCATTACTTTTCATCCAAAGGAATTTGTGTTAAAGAGTCACTTTGGTTTTGGTCGAGTAGGAGAGGAAAATGATAACTATTTAGTTGCAGATGGGTGGTGGGTTGAAATGATTAGATAATGGAATGAATTGTAGGATGGCACTCATGGGTAATCAAGTTTCATTCCCATGTTGCCATACTCATGGAATCCTAGCAGCTTTGTGAGATATATCAGTGGTGGCCCATACACTAGTGGGTGAAGGGTTTGTGATATGAGGTTAAACCTAGGGGGTTTTAGGCTCCACTATGTATTTTTGCAAGGGATTGGAGTTTTGATTCAAGATCTATCTATTTTAAGAAGGAAATATTTTCCCATTTTTGTATTTTCATGGTTATAATAGTGTTCAAATCCAGTGCCTTGGTTGTTTCCAAGCTATTAACCTCCAACATAATGTTATTTATGATCTTATTTTTTTTATTGATAATGATCCCTATTGTCCGGGTGTGCACTGATTGGATCGTTGTTTAAGGTGAAAATAAATCTTGCCAAGTTTAAGTGAAATTAAATATGCAAATTGACCATTATAATAGATAAGTAATATTAAATATATAAAACTTGGCAATTATAATAGATAAGGAAATATTTACATGTTTAAATAATATTAAATATATAAAACAAAAACAAAAACAAATAATTTAAACTCACAATATATTTACATTATAACTCACTTAAAACTTTTCATTAAGTATTTCCCATATCGAACACAACTAAGACACTGAGATTGTTCAAGTATCATAATATTTATAATTAAACCTAACAAAATGTGTATATTTCTCTTTGTTTTTAAATTTTTACATTAAAGGCAACATTGCTTTTTTATTTAGTATCATTTTTTTTTTAATGTACATGTGTCAGCTCTAGGTTGAGCATGGAAGGAATTACGCATCTCCTTCTCTTTCTTTTTAAACTTTTACATTAAATCCGACATTGTCTTTTTATTTATTCAATATTATATATATATATATATGTGTGTGTGTGTGTGTGTGTGTGTGTGTGTGTGTGTGTGTGTGTGTGTGTGTGTGTGTGTGTGTGTGTGTGTCAACTCTAGGTTGAGCATGGAAGGAATTACACATCTCATTCTCTTTCTTTTAAAACTTTTACATTAAATCCAACATTGTTTTTTCATTTATTCAATATTGCATTATTTCTTTTAAATGGACACATGTCAGCTCTAGGTTGAGCATGAAAGGAATTACACATCTCCCCCATATTGGGTTGTAGAATGTGTCTCTCAATGCAAATAAAGACAAAATATGAGGTTCTTTCTTTGACATAGTTCTTCCCCAGATGTCATTGTAGTCTTAGGATATTTAGACATTTATGAGTTAGTCAAGATCAAATTGATATAATGTGTCATTAGGTTAAAGAGTGTTTCTTATTGTGTTTCTTTAGTATGCATTTGTAGTTAGAAAATTTGATAGTCATCATATGTTTCTGACATAGAGTGATTTGACGACCCGTATTCTCCTTGATATTAATGGCTACATTGATCCATGTGCTAACACCCAATTGATCCATGATTTCTATTTAAAGAGCATGGATGATCATTTTATGATGTTCGATTATGAGAAACTCTCTTTTAAATCTCTTTGTAATATTTTATTTTGCATTAATAAATTGCTCCAAGTGGCCACATTGGTTGGGCCCATGGATGTTTCCCCACAGGGGTTTTACCACGTCAAAACATTGGTGTGTTGATGTTTGATCTTGTTGTGTGAGTGGTTATTGAAGGTGTTCATCCTATGTTGTAATACCTATGTTGTTGAACATGGTATCAGAGCACATTTAAGGAATTGCTCCCATTATAGATCGAGACAATGAAGTTGTGTTGCCACATCTTTGGTTCCTACCATTTCCATACATTTCTAGACAGAGAGGATTGTTCCATTACACATGGAGCGCTTCTTTCAACTAGAAACACTTTTTTTTTCACTTAAAAAGGTTTCCATTATCCCAAGATATGGGTATTTCAGTCAGATTTGGAGGTATAAAGCCTAGATACGCCCTTTAGATTTTTATAGAGATAATATTTCAGTTTTCTTTTAGTATTCTATTTTTTATTTCCATGTTGCTATACTATTTTTTATATGTGTATGCTCTTTACTGTGTGCTCTATGTGATCTCGAAAAATGATAAATAGTGTGAAAAAATTCATTTTCAGGCTAAGCTAACCAAGATCTAACCCTTGTTGATGTTGAGAAGTGAATTTGTTTTTGTGTGTTAATGCATGAAAACAACTTTTTTTTAGCACGGAATCCAAGGCCATATTCCACAAAAACAATTAAAACACCTGCAATCCTCCTTTTTAAGACAAAAATGTGTTTTTCACTAGCTCACTTGTGATGCAGGAGCATCACCGCACCTCAGTAGTGCGTCAGCCAACCAACACATCAAAGTGTGTTCAATGGAGGAGAAAGGATCCATCCCTCTCATTTTAAAATTTAAAATTGTAATTTAATGCAAATTAAATGTTTGAAGGATGAAATATCTACGTAGATTCCTTTGGGTAGGTTGTAGGTGATGTCGCCTTAAATGGTTGATAGTAGGATAAGATATAGATATGCTCTGGACTAGACAAAAATTGAATAATTCATTTAATGTAATTAATGAGAGTTGGTGAGATGGAGGGAAGGCTTGAGAATCCCCCTTTTTTAAAAATATCTTTGTATATATTTTCATTAGCATGAAGGGGAGATTAGTGTTAGAGAGCATGCAGAGAAGAGAGGAAAGTCGATAATCTATGGCAGTCCGAGATTCTGTACACATTGTAAACAAATATTTTGAGATTAATACAAAGAGCAGTTTTTCCTGCATAAGATTCTTTGTGTGGTTATCTATGTTTTTATGAATGAATGTCAATTGTGTGGTCATTTATGCTGTGGATGTGTACGATAGGTTTCCATATGTAGGGATAGACACAATTTTTTGTTTGTGTGAGTTTTTTGATTTCAGTCAGGTTTCTTTGTGGCTAAATGCAAGGAGTGCATGACAAAGTGCTGAGGACTCTGTGAGCCAGTGAAAAGAGTGCACATCTGAGCTCTGCATTGAATTCAGATGAGGACATGCCAGAAGGGCACATAAAATAAGTCATTATCTCGAGGGGGAAACCTAATGGTTTTTTAACACCCTGGAGGTAAAGAATGTGTAGAGGAGGCACAAAGGAGATAATAGAATTTTCGAGGGTTTTGTTTAGCTCTGCCATGAGGGCATCAAGTAGGTGCAACGAGTGCATAGAAGAACTCTATTTTTAGTTTAGAGATAAGGCAAGTGTCGAAGAGTGACACACAGAGAGTTGTTGAATACTGTGGAGGAGAGCTCAGCAAGGAGTGCTTGAGTGCAATGTTGCGAGGAGGGCACCAAGCTTCCCTTTAGAGGAGAAGACAAGGACTGAGTCCCTCTAAGATCCAAGAAAGAAAAAGATTGGGAGGAAATGTGCCTTTGCATACAAAGATCTAGCATGAAGGAACATCGAGGATCTAGGAGGAGATATATTGAAGAAGTAGGAGGGCGCTAGGGCCGAGGTCAAGTTTCCTTGACAAAAGCTCAATAGGGACAGCATTTTCAGAAATGTAGGCGAGACCCAAGTCACAGGGCCTGTAGGAGAATCAAAGTTTGAAGCCTTTGAAAAGCATTGGAAATATTCCAAGTTAGGGAGGAAAAGCATAAGCTCAGGAGGAGAAACAACTGTCATTGAATCGAGCACTGCAGAAGAGATATGGACTGTCGAGTCTACATCCAGACGATGGAGAGCACATGCAGGAGGAAATCAGATATGGATCGTCATACCTGAGCATAAGGAACAACAAATATTGGATCCAGGTAAGGTGCATGCGCCTTAACCATTTAATAACAGACTGGAGAGCGGACTTTGCGAAGTCCCGAAGTTCTGAAATCATTGGAGCCATCCATCATCTGAGGACAGGTGGTAGCAGATCAATGTTTCATTGACTCGTGACTTAGAGAGGAACAAGAGTAGAGTTTTAATAACTTGTGAGGTCCAAACTCACGAGTTGATATGGACCGTCAGGTATGAAGGAGTGTGATTCATTGATTTTTTTCTCATGGAAATCGAAAAGTTTTAGGGATCAAAAGACCAGAGGTGAGAATTCTTTCGACTTCACAATATGCGAAGTCCGAACTCATGAAGAGTTGATCACAACCATCAGATCGTGAAATAGCTGTGACCGTTGATCTGAGCGAGCGAACTTCAAAAGTTTGGAGGTCGAGATTTGGAGAGGGGTGTTGGAATACATTCCAACTTCGTGAGTCATAATTTTGTGAAGCACTGATATGATTGGCTGCAGGTCATGGCGAATGGTCATATGAAAGGAGGATAAGGTAGGATCTAGTAGTTGGTTAGGCTCTAGACTTGTTTCGGGGTTCAAAATTTGGAGGAGTCGAAGCGACTCACAATAGAACACCTGAGGTCTCGAAGAGAGAAAAGAATTTTGGTAAGGCCTCTGGTCACATGGAGGGGAAGCTCACATCAAGTGCTTGTTTGTGTAGGCTAAGTTTTGAAAAAGGACCTGTGGATGTGTTTTGCGTGAGGATTGCAACAGGGAATCAAAGAGCTAATCCAACTCATAATTGTGAATGATCCAACGATTGGGAGGTCAGTAGACCGTTCTAAGGTCGGGACCTACATCAAGTGGTATCAGAGCTGAATTTTCATCTGTATATTTCATACGAGGGAGAAGTTGGGAATGATCTCATTTGCAGAGTGAACAATGGAATTACTAGGAGGGTACATTGAATATGAAGATGGCTACATAAATCCTTGGGCATGGTCAAAGAGAGGATCGCCAGCAGAAAAGAAAACCAGATATGAATCTAGAGCTCGTTGAGATAAGGGAACAGATGGAACAACTGACATTAAAAATGAAACAAGATGTTAAAGTTCATTCGGTGTATGAGTGGCCCATTAAAAAGAAAGTGAAATGTCTCATTGAGAAACTGTTGGCCAGAGGATAACGAGATTTGTTAAGGAGGTGGTTGAGGTATGTTTAAATCCTCAAAGGTAACGAGGAAGTGGTTCATGTTGGTGAGCCAAAAGATGGGAAGAGTCTCAGTGATGATGAGGAGTAGACATCAGTTAAGGATATCAAAGGATGATATAGGGGTAGTAATGAAAGTTCATATTTCTAGGTGGGAAATGAGATGAGATCAATGGATCTCATAGACTACCAGGTGGGTAGGGAAGAAATCCCAATTTTCTAGATGGGCAAGGGAGAAGAGATGAGACTATCTGAAAGTCTCTGAAAGTCAAAGGTGAGTTCAGATCAACAAGGAGAGATGAAAGAGGAGGATCATAAATGATTTCTGATCATCGGGGGAATTAAGATATTCCTACCAAGCAGTCAGGAAAAGTCTAACATAAATGTTGCAGGTGTAGCAACAGAAGGACAAACAACAGTGACTATCGTAGAGGAGAACATGGAGTAGACACTAATGTTTTCCCCAGTAGAAAGAGATGAACATTTGGTAGAATGGCTCAAAAATTTCAGCCAGGAAGATGAAAAGGAGATGACTGCAACACTGAAGCCTGCAATAGAAGAGGAGGAAAACAACATGGAATTTTTTGATTTGTGAGCAGAGTTAGAATCCCTAAAGAGAAGGGTGATAGTGGAAAGCATGCACATATAAAAGATTAGGTTGGAAACAGATGGAGGAGTATTCCAATCTTGAGAGCAACTGGAGAAAGTTGGAGTTGAACGAACACAAGGAGAACTGACAGAAGCTAATCTGTCATAGTAGATAGTTGAGTAGTAGCTCAGTGATGAGACTACATAACTAGAGTCTATAGAAGAGTTGACATATAGTGCCACAAAAGAGGAAAAAAACATGGGAAATCAAGTATATCTACCCATTGATAAGGAGGAAGTGCAATGGATCAGGATGCAAAAGAAGAGCCAACCAGGTGAGCAGTTGGACAAGGTAATTGAAGAAATCAGGAGGTTGATGTTGAGGTCAACGTAAGAATCTGTCAGCAAGGAGAAGTTGAGAACAAGAGAGCCTCCCAGAGTGGCAGGGAAGATGCAACAACAACAATAATGAAGCAGTGGAGCAGATGGACAGCTCCAAAGAACAGTTTGGGATCCAAGTGGATTTCAACAGAAGTGTTGGGAAGCTCATGAGCATGAGCTCATGAATTTTTCACATCAGTGGAGTATGATACAAGAGAATCACCCCACATCAGCAGTGCTCCAACTAGCTAGCACATCAAAGTGCATTCAATGGAGGAGAGAGGCACCAACCCTCTCGTTTTAAAATTTAAAATTGTAATTTAATTCAAATTAAATGTTTGAAGGTTGGAATAGCCACATAGATTCCTTTGGGAAGGTTGTAGGTGATTTCGCCTTAAATGAATGACAAAAGGATAAGATATAGATCCACTTTGGACTAGACAGTCGTTGAATAATTCATTTAATGTAATTAATGAGAGTTGGTGAGATGGAGGGAAGGCTTGAGAAGCCCCCTTTTGTAAAAGTATATTTGTATCTATTTTCATTAGAATGAATGGGAGATTAGTGTTAGAGAGCATGTATATAAGAGAGGAAAGTTGAGACTCAGTGGCAGTCCGAGCTTCTGTACACATTGTAAACATATATTTTGGGATTAATACAAAGAACATGTTTTCCTGCATGAGATTCTTTGTGTGGTTATATGTGTGTTTATGAATGAATGTCAATTGTGTGTTCATTTATGATTTAGATTTCTATGATAGGCTTCCATCTATAGGGATAGAAGGAATTTTTTGTCTATGTGAGTTTTTTTATTTCAGTCTGGTTTCTTTGTGGCTAAATGAAAGGAGTGCATGACAGAGTGTTGAGGACTCTATGAGCGAGTGCAAAGAGTATGCATCTAATTTCTGTGTTGAATTTAGGTGAGGATGTGTCAGGAGGGAACACCATAGAAGTCATTATCTCGGGGGAGAAACCTCAAGGTTGTTGAACACCTTGGAGGTAAATACTGTGCAGATAAGGCACATAGGAGATAACAGAATTTTTGAGGGTTATGTTCAGCTCTGCCAGGACGACATCAAGCAGGTGGAACAAGTGAACAGAAGAACTCTATTTTGAGTTTAGAGATAAGGGAAGTGTCAAGGAGTGACACACATAGAGTTGTTGAATACTCTGTAAGAGAGCTCAACAAGGAGTGATTGAGTGCAAGGTTTCCAGGAGGGAACCAAATTTCTCTTTGGAGGAGAAGACAAGGGTCGTGTCCCTTTGAGATCCGAGAAAGAAAAATCTTAGGAGGAAATGTGCCATTTGTGTATCAATCTCTAGCAAGAAGGAACGTCAAGGATCTAAGAAGATATAGCTTGAAGCAACAAGCAAAGCACAGGAGGGCTCTAGGGATGAGGTCAAGTTTGCTTGACAAAATCTCAAAATGGGCAGTGTTTTCAGAAATGTCGGAGAGACCTAAGTCATAGGGCCTGCAAGAGAATCAAAGGTTGAAGCCTTTGAAAAGCACTGGAAATCTTCCAAGTCAGGGAGGAAAAGAGTAAGCTCAAGAGGAGAAACAACTGTTGTTGAATAGAGAATTGTAGAAGAGATCTAGATCGTCAAGTCTACGTCCAGACCATGGAGAGCACATGTAGGAGGAAATCAGATCTGGGTCGTCAGACCTTAGAATAGGGACCAACAACCATTGGATCTAGGTAAGGTGCACACACCTTAACCATTTAATAACAGACTGGAAAGCAGACTTTGCGAAGTCCTGAAGTTATGAAATCATCAGAATCATCCATCATCGGAGGACAAGTGACAACAGATTATTGTTTTGTTGACTTATGACTGGGAGAAGCACGATATCATAGTTGTAAGAAATTGTGAGGTCCAAAATCACAAGTTGATCTAGACCATCGGGTCTGAAGGAGTTTGAGCTGTTGATTTGGTGCTCATGGAAATCAAGAATTTTTGGGGATCGAAAGACTAGAGGTGAGAATTAGTTTGAATTCACAATACATGAAGTCTCGATTCATGAAGAGTTGATCATAACCATCAGATCACAAAATATCTTTGACCATTGATCTAGGAGAGCGGACTTTGAAAGTTTGGAGGTCGGGGTTTGGAGAGGGGTGTTGGACTACATTCTGAATTTGCTAGTTGTGAAGTCATGAAGCACTCAAAGGATTGGCCATAGGTCATATAAAATGGTCATATGAGCGGAGGATAGGGTAGGACCTAGCGATTGGTTAGGCTCTAGCCTTGTTTCAGGGTTCAAAAGTTGGAGGAGTCAGAGTGACTCACAACAGAACACTTGAGTTCTTGAATAGAGAAATTCCTTTTGGTAAGGCCTGTGGTCATCGCTGGTGGTCACATGGAGGGGAAGCTTGTGTTGGGTGCTTGTTCATGCAAACTGAGTTTTGAAGAAGGACCTATGGATGTGTTTTGTGTGAGGATTCCAATAGGGAATCGAAGATCTAATCCAACTCAGAATTGTGAATGATCCAGCGGCCAGGAGGTTAGCAGACTCTGTTGAGGTGGGGACCTGCGTAAAATTGGTTGAAAGTTACTTTACATAGTAAGAGATCTTGAGTTCAAGTCTTTTCTTGGTTAATTTTTTTGAAATTTTTATGCATTCATTGTAAAGTGCATTTCACTTAATTATAAATGTGAATCACTATTAAATAACCTTAATATTTTATTTTGAGTTAATTTTTGCATGCAACTTTCCGTTACAAAGTAAATTGAATGTAAAAGTGATTCTCACTTATTCTATAAAAGTGGGTTACTTCATAAGTAACTTATTTAAAAGTGAGCTTATAAGCACAGTTAGGAGGAGCATCATCAAGTGGAACAACTTCTACTTACCATGTTAGTCTTTAGTTACCATATATGCCCTTTTTCAAATGGGCATAAATTTTACATATGAAGATTGTCGTCAGTGTTGTTATTTTTTCATTAACCTATTTTTTTGAGAAATTTCCATCCAGACTATAAATTTCATCTTTTAAATCCATATTCTCTACATATTTAATATGGCTTCTCCCAATGATATTTTTCATACCATTATCAACTACTTCTCATGGAAATCCCATATAGAGGATGCATTAAGAAGTAAAAGATAATATCTGATTACCTTGAGAAAAGAACAAGAACCCACTAATGATGTAATGTATGCCAAATTGGATAATAGGAAGGATGAATCACATGGACTAATTAGAATGTACATCTCTTCTAATTTAAGGTTTCACCTTCAAATAATTGATGTCCCGGATAAAGATTGGGAAAATCTTTAAGCTATGTTTAGTAAACACAATATTATTTGAGACCACTAGTTGAAAAATCAGTTAATTACTATAAGTCCAAATAATTTTCCTTGCATTGAATATTACTTATTTAAGTTCAAAACACTTATACTTTTATGTACAGACTGCAAACTATATCTATAGGAATATCAATGCATATATGTTATTCTTGTTAATCTTGGTAGTGCATATTCTATTTTTGTACCTACTTTCTATGCCACCAGTGAAGCTACAAGCAACGCTTATAAAGATCCCACTCTTGAGTCCTTTTGTGATGCTCTAATTCAAGAGAAAGATAAGCTTGTACAAATTGGATTGATTAGCATTGCAGGTACATATAACAAAGCCTTAGTGGCCCAACAGAAATACAAATCCAAGAATCCCAAGAAGCAACATCCTCACCACAACAAGAAGCAAAACAAGGGTCCCAAATTCATTCTGTCAGCTTCTGGTCCTAATGGCGACAAAGGAGTAAGATAAAAAATTACGAAGACTGACAGACATTTCAAATTTTGTGATAAAGATGTTCATGTGGAGTCTAAATGTTTTAAAAAGATGGAATCCTTATAAGTAGCAATAGAGGCACAATATCAATATTGATTCTTCTTCTTATTATTCTTCTCATGCACATCCAATTTATACTTCTAGTTTCTCTTTCAATCTAACTTCTACTTCTTATAATGAGTGTATTATTGATTATGGAGAATCTTATCATATGGATAAGGATAAAGCCATATTTTTCACTCTAAATGAATGTAACTCCAAGAAAATATTTGTTGGTGATGATATATCTCTTAGTGTTGTAGGGTCTTGAAAAATTCATGTAGATACTGATCATTTCGATGATTTATTATGTTTTGGGTATGTGATATATTTTTTTCATACATTTTTAGTAGTTTTTTGGCACATGATTTTCATCAATGGTTTTCTAATTCCGATTAAGAAATTAGGTTTGTTGACTAATCCAGGTCAATGGATTGGGGGTTTTGGATGCTGTAGGATCATATATATATATATATATATATATTGTACTATAATCAATGAAGATATGTGATGAATAAAAGATTATATCTGTGACTCTAAATAGGTTGTTGGTTTTCCCGGTTCGGGTTTCTAGGGTAAAATCTTTGTGTAATGTGTGTGTATGCCATTGTATATTTTGTGTTTTTATTAAGAATATGTTTGAAGTAAATAGTTGGACAATTTTAAAATCTACATTTGGTATTAGAATTCTTATTATGTTTAGGGGGCTGCCTTTGTGGCTAAGGGTTTGGATCGAGCATGTGATAAACCTTGTTACAGTGAGAGATCTACATTATCAATTCTTCAAGTGAAAATAAATGGCAAGCAGTTTGAAAATAAAGATCGAGAAATTTAATGGGAATTTTTTTAGATATGGAAGATCTATTGGTGGACAAAGATGAGTGGATCATTGTGGATCCAGGTATTTCACCTACAATAATGTCAAAAAAAGACATGGAAAAGTTGGATCAGATGATGAAGAGAACGATCGAGTTTTGTATCTCAGATGCATTGTTACTGAATGTCTCAAGGGAAGCTACATCGAAGGAATTATGGGATCAGTTAGAGGATATGTATCAGTCAAAGTCCATGGTAAATAAATTTTTCCTGCATAAGAAGCTATATAACCTAAGGATGAAAGATGGAGAGTCCATGACAAAGAATTTGAACATCTTCAATTGTATGGTAAGGCAACTATTATTTCTTGATATTAATATTTATAATAAAGATAAGTGTATCATTTTATTATGATATTTACCAAAATCGTGGGATGGTTTGGTTTTGGCCATAGGTAGTAATGCAACTAATTTAACTTTTGATGATGTGGTATCATCCTTCTTGTTGGAGGATATGAGGCAGAAAAATATGGAAGGCTAAAGCATCGATACCTTATTTGTGAGAGGACGCTCCCAGGAAAGAAACAGATCTAGGTCCTCAAGTGGGAGATATAAACCTAAGGGAAGATATACATATCCCATAACATTTGTAAAGGTATGCTCGAGATGTGGAAAACAAGGGAAGTACAAGAATCAATGTAGATCCAAAAGTGTTGACAGAGGAAAGGGATTTGAATATGTTCCTTCTAGATATGAAAAAAGATCCACGGAAGAAGGAGGGGATGAGTAATTGGATTCTTCAAGCACACATGTAAACCATGAGGCATGGTTGGTTGACTTAGGTTCATCCTTCCATATGAATCCTCACAGGGAGTGGTTTTGTGAATATGAAAGGTATGATGGAGGTGATGTTTTCCTAGGTGATGCCTCAATAGTCAAAATCATAGGATGAGTAAAAGTCAAGTTGAAGCTCATGGATGGAAGGATTAGAACACTCTGTGGTGTTCTGCACAACCCAGGGTTGGCTAGAAATTTTATTCTTGTAATCAAAATGGATGATGTAGTTGTAAAAACAGTGTTTGAGAAAGAAACTTGTAGGATGATTCGAGGGACAAGGGTGTTGTTGAAGGAATTTCATATTAGAACCCTGTATAAGCTGCTAGGAAACAATATTAGTGATAGGTACAATAGTTCTATTGTTCCTTACATTGGAGTTGAATAAGAAAAAACTCCTACAATCTCTAGAGAAAATAATAGGTTGCGGCATAAACTCCGGTGATATGTGGAACATCACATAAATCCTCATTGTTAGAGAGTTATGGCCATGTGAAGTTGGAGAACCCTCATGTGTTGTCTATAATCCCTTAAAAGGTCAAAGAATTCAAACTATTCTAGAATATCCTAGAATAAATTTGAATAGTGAAAGTGGCTAATCATGGGTTAAGTGGTTGCAACAAGAAAACAATTAGAAATAAATTAGTTGCAACTAGAAGTGGAGAAGTTACTATTTGTGGAGAAAGTAGTTAGAAGTGGAAAAGTGGTTAGAAGTGGGTTAGCCCCAAAAGAAGGAAGTTGGTTGAAGTTGGTTAGATGAAAAACCATAGAAGAAGCTACTTGGAGAAGTATAAATAAGACAGAAAGGGTCTCTTATGTTTGGATCTCTTAATCATATTGAAGATCTATTTTGGTGAAAGATTCATTGTAGGTACTCATGGATGCAACAAAAGTTATGTCAGTATGTGATTTTGACAATGAAATTTTTGGAGGTTCAGAAAACCTTATTTTTATGAAGGTGTACGTGGGCTGCAGTGAGCCAGCGTGCATACATACATGGGATGAAGGAGATAAGGGCGCTTATAGTTGGGAAATATATGTATAACTTGAGTAAGTGTTGGTTCCACGTTCATGAAGTCTGAAGAAAGATTTGGATCATCATTCTATAGGTTCATATCTACTACAAAGGTTCTAGTATGGGTAAATATTGTCTTCATTTTCTCATGGTATTGTGAATTCTTGAGGTATTATTTGTATGGTTATATTGATGTCTAAAAATGGTAGCTGGTTGGTTGAGTATTTCATTTCTATTATAATTGTGATATATTCGTGATCTGTGATTGTGTATGCATGAGGAGCGTGCATAGGTTGTGGGATGGTATAGATATGGTTATGATTGATGAAGGTTTATATTGAGCACTGATAGGTCACAAGTGGATGTGACAGAGATAGTAAGGGTCTGAAGGGCCATATGGTTGAAGTTGTAGAAACCCTAGTTTTTGAAGGTGTATGCAGGCTGACAGAAGGAAGAGAGAGTACATATGCATGTTGTAGTACATAAAGGGCACATACATACACATGTTGCACCATTGAAAGGTCACATACCTGTTGGTAGATTTGGCTATGTCCACAAGAAGGGTATTGTACTTGAGGATTGGGTTTCTTACATCTCATTTTGTGATGAGATGTGAAAGTTGAGTCTTGCATTGAGATTTGGTGCTCTTGTAGAGTTGTTTCTCTTCATTTGCTGCTCATAAACCCCAAGGATTGTAATCCATAATACAAAATAAACTTATACATATGTCTTTTGTGCCTTGCGTTCTTTATAGTGATGGCTCATTGATGATGTTTGTTTCCAAGGTATGATTGCATACAACCAACCAATTATAAATGAAAGTAATGAATATTGAGTAATTGGTGATTGCTAACAAAGGTGTTTTGTAAAGAAGTTATGAAAATACCCCTACACTGATTCACCCCCTGCCTTCTCAGTGCGGTCAGTGTTTCCAACAATTGGTATCAAAGTAGGAATTCATCATAATCCTTACAAGATTGAAGGAGATCCATGGACACACAAATGGATGAACATGCAGATGAATTTCCCCTCTTTGATGAGACAAACAACTCAGCATGGATAATATAAATGAAAGGTTTTTTGAAGGAAAAAGGAAAATGTATTTGGAATGCAGCTATTGGTGGATTAGTTCCCTTGAAGAATAAGTCAAAGTTTTCATCACAAAAGGAAGAAAAGAAGAACGATGCATTAACTCTCAATACCATTTTCAATGGACTCTCAAGCTCTGTCAAAGAAATCATGGGACAATTTACTTCCGCCAAGGATCTATGGCTGAATCTAGAGAAGGTATACCAAGATAAATAAGACAATCCCATCAAGGAAAAATAAGGTAAAGAATATCCAAAATCTTTTGATTAGAATACTCCTAGTGAAGTTGAATGTTCTCTTACAAAAGAAGAAGAAGATATGGAAGAATGTTGTATAGAATTTTTAAATAATGAAGAGGAATATTTGTTATAGCTTAAAGATAAAATTATAACTAATTTAGAAGAAGTTAGCATGGAAATAGGATATGGTTCACTTTCCTTTGAGTATCTTAAAAAATACACTAATGAGGTCCTATAAAAATACCCAAGGCATATCATGATGCTAAAGAAAATACTCATGAAGTAAGAAGAAGAGATCAAGAAACTAAAGAATGATATAACTAGTCAAGTAGAAGAAAAGAAGAAGCTAGATCATGATCTTAGCAAAAGGCTTGAATATATTAAAATCAATGTAAATTTAAAGACTCAACTTGAATAATCCAAAAGGGTAGAGGAACTATTAAAGAATCAAGTAAATGAAAAGGAAGAGTAATGCCATAAGTTGGAAGTTGAAGTGGTTGATCTCAAAAAGAAAGTAGAGAAGTCAAATATTCATGTCAAGTTCATGACTAGCTCAACAGTATTGAATTTGATCTTGGATAGTCAAAGATCACCAAATGATAAATTAGGTCTTGGATAGAACAAGGAAGCTATACAGTTTGAAGCAAACACTTCTAAGAAGCATGAGGTAAGTCCTTCATTCTCAAAGGGTGGAGGCAATGTTGCAAGTAAACTGTCTACACAAAGCAAGGAAACTTTCAAAAAAACACATCAAGGACGACATCAAGAAGCCATCTTTACACCACCCCAAAGAAAATTCAAAAGAGAGACACGTTTGAGGTGGAAAACAAAGAAAAGGTATTAAAATGTTTTTCATGGTCATTTCTTCCCATGTAATGAATATGGTCACAAAGCTTTGGATTGTAGACATTATGCAAGGAAATATGTTGGAAGGTTTTATAACACCCTAATATGTTGGAGATGTAATCAAGTGGGAAAAATTGTTGTTCATTGTCACACCATGAGATGCTACAACTGTAGTGGGGTTGGCTACAAATCAAAAGATTTATGGAACACAAGAACATAGTCCATGATGAGTGGTTCATATATCATGACAAGAATAACACATGAAACTAGGAAGGAAGAAAATATTGAAAATAGGGAAGCTCAGAGATCAAGTTCTAAGAAGCTGGGACACCTTTAGAAGTGGATGAAGAAGAATGAATAACTGGAATTGAATGGAAGCCATGAGGTAAGCTCAATATTGACATTTTCTGAATCATACGTGGACTTCAGTGGAACAAGTCACATACATATGCGAGGTGACCTATGGAAAGGTTTCATACATACACGAGTTGTCTGTGGAATGGGTCGTGTACCTATTTTAAAATCCTTGGAAAGAATGCTATCCAGATGAGTTGCAACATCATTTGATGATATATCTTTGTTTTACAGGGTCTGACATGGTTTGTTGCAGGTTTCCATGATTATATGGTTTCATGTGTGTTTGATGTATGTATGGTGATGACATATGGTTGAGGGTTGAAGCATATTCTTGATTCTTATATTGGATGCATGGTACTAACCCTAGAGTGTGTATTAAGTCATTTTGTTTTTAGGAACAATGTTGATTATGTGAGTGAAGTTATGTCACTTTGGTTATGAGATATATCATGATGATGTGATGCTAGCTAGAAATATCAATGACCTATTAAGGCACACTTTTGGTACATGTTTAGAGATGCTATTGGCTTCTTAGTACTTACTATAGTGAATGATTTTTGAGGAAGATCTGTTGTGGTACATGGATAGTACATATGTGAGATTTATTGGTATATCTTATGATGTATTGTTAGAGCCATATTCGTTGGATGTCTTGATGCATGCATATGGCATGTGGTTGAGTTACATAGTGGGACATGTAGTTGATGAGTTGATGAGGTGGTTATGTTGTACATCATTGATGAGCCATATCTTGATCTATAGTTCATGCATGATTGATATAGAATTCGTTGTTTGGTAGAGGCACTTTCTAGCAGTATGATTGGTACCTGGTTTAAGGTTGATATGACATAGATATATGAGAACACATCTTGACTGTGGTTCATCCTATTGAAGTTTGGTGCATGGTTGATGCACTTGTAGATGGTAGATGATTGTGGATGATAGTACTTGGTAAAGTACATCATTGGTATCACTTGTATAACATATAATTTGGTACATGATGTATGGGATAGTTAAGATACTTGTTGATGCTTGAGGTTTGAGATACATATCTTGACACATTGTTTGTGGCACTTGGTTTATGATAGAGGTATATCATATGTGATATGTGATCCATATTTAGGAGAAAAATGAACTCATTAATAAACTGAATACAATAAACACAGAGATAAGAAGAATAACACAAATATCCAATGAACAATATCTTCTATTAAACAATGAAATATGTTGAAACTGTAAAATTGTAGAACTGAAACACTTGCTCGAATTGTGGTAGCTATCTCTCAGAAGAGATGTGGTTGCTACACACATCATTTTGACTAAAATGGATTACAATGAGGCTCCATAGGCCTTTTTTATATTACTCATGAGTGCCAAAATCACAGACATCCAAAAACCTAACCCTAGAAGGTGAAATGCCAAACATTATGTGGGCCCTATGTGTAAGTTGGTGTAATTTGGTACCTCAAATTTCAAGGGCAATAAATTTTTCATACGACTTCCATTTTAGGAGTGTGATAGCCTGTTGGAAAGGTATTTTAGAGAACTACACATTTCACCATCAAACTTTGTCTCTGTCTACATTTGGATTGTGGCGAGCCAAAAAAGCCACGTTTAGGGCCCCAAAACGGCCCTGGAAGTACAACAAGATGTGTTGACATGAAAACATACAAAATAATCCAGTTGGATTAGGAAAGAGAGAACCCATATCCACCTAGAGGATGTGTGGGGCTTCATACATCCCTAGAAGTGTAGCACCCACAATTGCAAAGAAGTACAGAAGAACATGTTGAACAAAAACAGACACGAGGAGCCAGTTGGATAGGTGGGTGGCCACCAATATCCACCTAGATCAATCCTCCCCCCTTAGGAAGAAATGGTCTCCATTCCTTTGAGTTCCCCCATTAGGTGAGTAAACTTATGTTGGATTTGGCCATGGGTCAGCCACTTGCCTTGGTGTAGGAATTTCCCTGACTTGACAACCCGATAAAGCTGGATCTGCTGCTAGCGAGTGCGCTTGATCTGTGTGTCCACTATCTGGTCAGAGGATTCTTGTTCCATGCAGTCAGGGTTGATCTTTGTAGGTGCCAGTTTTTTTTCGATCTCGTAGGTGTCCAATAACGATGGAAAATATGGCCGAAGGAGGTCCACATTGAATATTGGATGCAGACCAAGGAAGGGTGGAATGTTGAGCTCAAAATAATTTCTACCCATAAACTTGGTGATAGTGTAAGGCCCATAATGAAGTGGGAGAAGATTCCTATGGAACCCAATGAGACACTCCTTCTGCAAATGTAACCAAAATTTGTTGCCAACTTAAAACTAGTGTTGTACCTTGTGTTGATGATTGTGTTTATTTTACTTAGAATTGGATTTCTGCAAAATCTTCTAGACCTGTTGGTAGATGTGATGAATCCACTTAATGAATCTGGTGGATTTTTTGATTACAGACTGATTAGGGGAAGAGTCTTTTTTTGTAGTGGAAAGAGGAAGTGAAACATCAATGGGTCCCAAGGGTTGGAATCCTAGACCCACCTGAAATGGGATATAGCCAGTGAAACTATGGAGAGACCTATTGTAATTGTATTGAACATATAGGAGAATCTCATCCCATGTATGGGGATGCTTAGAATTTTACATGCGCAGTTTGTGAAAAATAATTTGATTGAGGACCTCTGTTTAGCCATCAGTTTTGGGGTGGAAAGAAGCGGATTTTGTGAGCTTGGTGTCCAACAGAGACCAGAGACTCGACCAAAAGGTGTTGAGGAACTTGTTGTCTCAGTCGAAGATGATGGGCTATGGTATCGCAAAGTGGACCGACACTCATTCGAGGAAGAGATTCATAGTATTTTCTGCTGTGACATTCTTCTTATAGGTTGTGACGATGGCCATCTTCAGACACTGATCAATGACCACAAACACACAATTATTTCTTTGCTTGGTGGATGGAAAACCCAACATGTAATCCATTGAGATGGATTCCCACATCTTCTTGGGAATAGAAAGAGGGGTGTATAAGCCTTTATTCTTGATGGTTGGATTGAAAATGGCATAGGATTTGTAAGATTTGATATACTTGCTGACATCGTGTCGAAATTTTGGCCAATAAAAATGTTTTTGAAGAATGACCACAATTTTCTCTATGCCAAAATGTCCTGCCACTTGATTGTAGTGGGCTTCCCAAATTATATTTGCATCCTCACTTGTGGGAAAAAAGAGATGGCCCAAGTGGCATAAGAGTCTTTCCTGAATGTGAAAATCAATGATAGTTGCACCTGTACCCAAGAGATGATATGCGCTGGTGAAGTCTAGATATTGTTGATAAAGTTGGGGCCACTTAGATGCTTCATGTGCATAGGAATGGAGTAGAGTGGTGAGTGCAGCCACAGAAGGTCGACTAAGGTAGTCAACGACACAATTGGATATACATGTCTTATACTTGATGTTGAGATTGCACTGTTGCAGGCAGGTGGACCACTTATGATGGTGATCATTTTTCAATTTCCCCTGTGTCTGTATGAACTATAGAGGCTTGTGATCAATGTGTATGATTGTATCTTTCCACAAAATGTAATGTTTCCATTAAAGACAGGCTTGTACAATGGAATACATTTCCTTGTCATAGGTGGGGTATTTTTAGACAGTATCAGAGAGTGTCTCACTATGGTATGCCACAAGATGCTCGTGCTGAGTAAGAACTATGCCCACAACATATTCAGATGCATCAGTCTCAATCTTGAATGGTTTTTGTAGATTAGGAAAGGAGAGTACTAGAACTGAGCATAAGTGATGCTTCAGATCATTGAATTCTCATTTCTTCTCCTCCCCCCACACAAACTTGGCCCTATTACTGCCCTTGGTCACTTGGCTGAGGGCCTAGGCAATATGGGATAATCCCAACATGCACCGTGGGTAGAAGTTGGGTAGTCCTGAGAAGATTTGAAGCTTGGTCAGTGTGGTCAGGGATTTCCATTCATGGATGACTTGGATCTTAGCTGGATCAACATGTACCCCATTCTCATAAAAAATGTAGCCCAGGTATTAGACCATGTTCATGCCAAAAGAGCATTTTTCCAAGTTGGCATAAATCTTGTGCTACTGCAGAGTGATCAAAACCTGTTTAATATGCTGCATGTTATCCTCCCACATTCTACTGAAGATAAGGATGTCATCCAAATATACTACCACAAAGGAGTTGGTGAAGGGTCTCTAATCCGAAAATATATTTTAATGACTGTGGTTGAGTTATTAATTGCATGTGTTAATTAACAATTTATGCAGCTAAACCAAAGAGGATGAATTTAATGAAGAAACATAACATCCATAAAATAATATACATATATTAACATAAGCATTAATAAAATAAAACCATAACAAGAGAAGTGATAACGAATTTCAGCAAGGTTTCCTACGTCTCTAGGCCTTTGTCTTAGTGAGTGACGCTTCTTTATTAATTATTCAATGCTTGAAAAGTACAAGAAAATTACATCAAATGGATCTCATACTGGTCTCACTGTGTTCTTCTCAACATTAGAAATCCAACACAACTGATGGCACTGAAAAAGACTAAGTGTAGCTCCAATAAATGGCCTGCAAAGGTCTCCTCCTTAAGAGCTTCCCTGCATAAAAATGGCTTTGGCTTGGCTTTGCTTTATCATAACTCTACTCCGACTGTCCACAATGGCCTCAAACAAAATTGGCTTATATATATCCAGAGTTGGTTATCATTCCCCAACTTCCTCCCAAAATATGGGCTCAAAAAGAGTCCAATATCTCCCAATAATGTCCAAAATCTACTATTACAGTCTTAAAAACAATAAAAAATCCAAACTGTATAGTTAAAAACCCACTTTATCCAAATATATGGGCTAAGCCCCCAAAAGGTGGTGCCCACCCCCTCTAAACGGGTCACATGCACCTTAATTTGGCCAAGCACTAGCCCTTAAATCATGCTAGCCCCTAAATTTATGGCACATATGATGTGACTTTCTCTAAAATAGGAAAGCCTCTGCGTGCCTTTCAAGTGGAAGATCCTAGTTTTGGGGCGTTCACCATGGAACCACCCTTATTATCTCCCTCAGTTTCTTGGATATATGGTGTTTAGACAAGTGACCACGGGTTGGGGCTTAGCCCCAGCTCCCTCCTTTTTGCGGCTTAAGAAAAACATGCAACATTTATAATATAATGTGGGCTTATATTAATAAGTCACATGGTGAGCAGGTTGGTGTTGGACCATCACTCAAGGCGTTGACTTGTTTGTTGGTTGTGCGTTCAAAATCCATGGACCCCAAACATATTTTTGAAACTTTCCACATGTTTTTATGACTGGGTGCCATGTGGCTGCCCATGCCTGGGCCACATGGCACCACCACATTTGAAAATTCACATGCCATGTGTTGGTAATGTATTGGTCCAAGTTTGCAACATCTTCCCAGTCATAGGTCACTAGTTGTCATCACCTACCTTTGCCACATCAACATCATTAAGAAACCTTGGTGATGTCATGTTGATGTCAGCATTGACTTTTTTCCAGTTGACCCTTTGACTTTTTAGTTGTTTGGGAATCTGATTAGAGTGCAATTAATCTCACATATAGATCCCATTTGAGAAAGTATATATATGGTCGAAATCATTGCAATGAGTCGGTCGTAATGGAATTGGTTTCGTCTGATTCCGATAACTTTCATTTTTGAGCCTTTTCTGGACCTAGAAGCCTCCTAGATCCGATTCAGGATCACACCTTCCCACTAAGGACCTTTTGGTCCCCAAATGGTTACTGATCAGTCAACAAGCTTGGGATAGGCCACCTAGCATGTCCTCTATCTCTGAACTCTATCATGTGCACCTGGCTCATCAAGATCAACTTTAACACAATCATGACAACTAACAGCATAGTGTTAGCCATTTGAACCCTGTTACATCTGAGTGAAGCCACTATCATCCATGTAGACAACATTATTAATGATAGTATCAAAAACATAATCGCAAATGAGTTGATATACTTGTAATATTTGCACGACATGAGCTTATCTTGAAGCAACTTGTGATTGATTTTCCATTCAACAATCATTTCTTGTTCTTGCTTAAGATCGATTACTTCATTTGAAACAATTATAGGTTTGTTGCTTGCTTGAACTAACTTATTTAAATATTCCATAGTTTGAAGTGTTTTATTTGCCTTAACATGATGAGCATGAACCACATAATCTTGACCTGATTTGGTTAATTGATATTGATTCTTTGTCCTATAGAAGATTTCCTTATGATCATATAAGTATGGACTACCTAAGACCATTCCACATTCACTTAATGACACTACATCACATGTTACCTCGTCCACATACTTGGATGAAATTGAAAATTTAATTGTGCATTGTCTTTTTATGTGCATTTGATGATGATTGCTTATCCATTTAAGTGTGTAAGGCTTATGGTGTACTTCTGTTTTCAACCCCAATTGCTTAACCAATTCTTCTGATATTAGATTATCTTGAGATCCACTGTCGATTAATGTGTCACATGATGGTCCTTATATGAAACAAGTTACTTATACAATCAATTCCTTCACCAATTTTACCTATCACACCAACCAATGAGACCTTAGATTCGTCACTCAAATCCGATCCCAAGTCTGTGGGTCTTATTGTCACTACCACTATTTTCCTTCCCTTATTTTCCTTGAACCACTTTGGCCTCTTCTCAAGATGCAACTGCCAACATATGTCCTCATCATATCCCTCTTTCTTACAATGCTTGCAAGGGGGCTTCTCATCCTTTCTTTCCATTGCATTTTCCTTTTCTCCATGCCACTTCCTCTTGTTCTCTTTTCTTGAAGATGATTCCCCCGATACACCTTCTTTCCTTGCTTCAATATACATTGCTTGAACAGAAAACTCATCAAAGTTAGTGGGTCAAAACATGAATATAGTATTTATAATATGTGCAGGTAAACCTCATATATAATTCATAAGGGTTTCCTGTGTATGTAAAGGGATATCTAACAACAATGCCATTTTTTGAAAGCCATCTGTGTATTCTTGCATTGTTTGTACTTTCCTTAGTTTTAAAGATTTTCATTCCATTAATGATTTTTCTTTATAATACGAAGGATAGAATTGTTTCCTAAGTGCATAAATGAAACTTTTCCATGATGGAAATACATTACCCACTTGTTGCATTTTGTTTTGCAACTTTCTTTGCCACCAGATGAGAGTTTTTCCTACAAGTCTCAAATATTCCAACTCGATTTGTGTGGCCTCATCCTTGATCTGTTGCACACTGTAGTAAACCTCCATCTACTTGACCCAATTTTCAAGTGTCTCTACATTAACTTCACCATCATATATGGGCAACTCAAATTTAACATCAAGTTTTAATAATGGCATTTTATTCTTATGTTTATGAACACGTTTCTTTGCATTGGATTTAGAACTTAAACTTGAAAAAGAAGGAGAAGAAGGAGGTGATGATCGAGGTGAAGGAGGAGTCTAAGGAGGATCCTCTTTGTCATCACTTTTTCCATTTGAAGATTCACCCAGATTTGGTCTTTTCCATTCCAAGTAATCCTCGTACAAAACTTTCACCATCTCCAAAATAGCAAGGAAAGATTTCTGGAACTCTTTCTCATCTTGAGAAACTCCCTCTTACGATGCCATCTTCTCGGTGTGAGAAGATCTATTTCTCAATCCAATTAATGGATTCTCTAAAACAATATCACCTTCACCATGCTATATCTTTTCCCTGGTTAACATGAAAAACTCAATTCCAAACGTCAACTAGCTCTGATACCACTTGATCTGAAAATCGAAGCTTAGCAATTTAATACTATAATTTCAATTTTATCGAGACCTTTTTTTGACGGTGCATGTGAATATGAAAGAAAAAAATAATATTCTAATATTAAGATAATATCATATCATATAAATAATAAAACCATCAACAAATTTGACACAAGAAGTTGATAACGGAGTTCAGCAAGGTTGCCTACGTCTTCGGGCCTTTGTCTCAGTGGGGGAGGCTTCTTTATTAATTCTTCAATTCTTGCAAAGTATAAAAAAAGTACATCAAATAGATCTCATACTGGTCTCACTATTTGCTTCTTGACTTCATAAATCCAACACAATTGATGGCACTGAAAAAGACTTAGTGTAGCTCCCAGAAATGGCTCGCAAAGGTATCCTCCTCAAGAGCTTCCCTGCATAAAAATGGATTTGGTTTGGATTTGCTTCAAAATAACTATGCTCTGAATGTCCTCTATGGCCTCAAATAGGACTGGGTTATATAGATATGGAGTTTTTTATCATTCCCCAACTTCTTCCCAAAATCTGGGCTCAAAAAGAGTCCAATATCTCCCAATAATGTCCAAAATCCACTATTACAGGCTTAAAAACAATAAAAAATCAAAATGTATAGTTAAAAACCCACTTTAGCCAAATATGTGGGTGAATCCCCCAAAAGGTGGTGCGCACCCCCTCTAAACTGGTCACATGCACCTTAATTTGGCCAAGAGCTAGCCCAAATGGCTAAGCATTGGCCCTTAAATCATGCTAGCCCCTGAATTTATGGCACATATGATGTGACCCTGTCTAAAATAGGAAAACGCATGCATTCCATTCAAGTGGAAGCTCTTGGTTTTGGGGTGTTCGCCATGGAACCACCCTTATCACCTCTCGCATGCTCTTGGATATATGGCATTCATAAAAGCGACCACGGGCTGGGGCTTAGCTCCAGGGCCCTCCTTTTTGCGGCTTAAGAAAAACATGAAATATTTATAATATAATGTGGGATTACATTAATAAGTCACATGGTGGGCATGTCAGTGTTGGACCATTACTTAGGGAATTGGCTTGGTTTTTGGTTGTGGGATCGAAACCCATGGATGCCAAACATACTTTTGAAACTTGCCACATGTTTTTATGATTGGGTGCCATGTGGCTGCCCATGCCTGGGCCACATGGCACCACCACATTTGACAATTCACATGCCATGTGTCGGTAGTGTATTGGTCCAAGTCTTCAACATCTACCCAGTCACAAGTCACCACTTTTCATCAACTGCCTCTACCACGTCGGCATCATTAAATAACCTTGGTGATGTCATGTTGACATCAGTATTGATGTTTTTCCAGTTGACCCTTTGACTTTTTAGTTGTTTGGGAATCTAATCAGAGTGTGTTAACTCTCACATAGGGAGTCCATTTGATAAATTAAATATATGGCCAAAATCATCTTGATGAGCCGGTCGCAATGGAATTACTTTTGTCTGATTCCGAGAACATTCATTTTTGAGCCTTTTTTGGACCTAGAAGCCTCCTAGATCTGATTCTGGATCAGTCTCAATACATCATCCATCAACCTCATGAAAGTGGTTGGTGCATTTGTTAAGTAAGAAGGCATGACTAGCCATTCGTACAAACCTTCTCTAGACTTGAAGGTTGTCTTTCATACATCATTTGGTTCGATGGGAACCTGGTGCTAGCCAGACTTCAGGTCAATCTTGCTGAAGAAATTTCCCCCATTGAATTGGTCAAGAAGGTCATCAATCCTAGGAATGGGGTAGCAGTTCTTGACTGTGATTTTTTTTAAAGCTCTGTAATCAATGTAGAGTCACCAAGTCCCATCCTTCTTCTGCACCAGTACAATCGAAATTCCACAAGGGGAGGAGTTGGGTCTAATGTGCCCCTTTTGAAGAATCTCTTGGATATGACGCCTAATTTCATCATTCTCCATCAATGGGAACTAATAGAATGGTCCATTAGGTAGAGGTGCATTGGGGGTCAGATGAATTGAATGCTTGACTTGGCAATGTAATGCAGCTGGTGTTAGCGAAAATTATTTGACAGAGTTAAATTTGGCTAACTGTCACTAAAGTTGGCAGTTTGACTCTTTTGACAGGACTATTTCCGAATTTGATAAATTAAGCACCTTTTGGCATATCCGTTTTATTTGACAGAACTATTGCCGACTTTGGTAAATTAAGCACCTTTTGACATATCTGTTCTATTTGACAGAACTATTGCCGAATTTGGCGAATTAGGCACCTTTTGTTTTATTACACCCAACAGAAATAATTTTGTGCATAATGTAAAGAACCTTGTGACCATACAACGTGACCATAACCCCCAACGGAAATCAAATCAATAATATTTTTATACTTACCATGATATTTCCGTTCCCACTCACCGATGGACGCGTGGCCTCAACGGAAATCACCAAAACGCTTTGAAATTTGAGCCTCCACCTTCCACTTGTGATCTGGGCCGTCTATTCTTGGTTACTGGACTGTGCTTAGATCTCAGTCGCCCATTTACTGGATGATTGACACTGTTGACTCTTGATCTCCTCGAGTTTCTGCTCTGCCTTCTACCACAAAGCCCAATACGTACAGAATGAAAATGCCAATTCGTTTTTTCAGTATTGATTTGATTCCAAGGGTTTTTAAACAATGTTAACAGGTCGTTTATATATTCCAACAATTTATAAACAGATGAAATATGGTTTCACATGCATGATAATGTTGCCAGAATGGACAAGAATTTTTTATTGATGAATTTGCTTTCTCTCCTCTGCAACTATTCCGTGCCCTCTCATCTCATGCCCTCTCATCTCTCTCCTTTTCAAAATCGACTTAGTTTGCTAAATACAATTCAACTCAGGTTTTTTTTTCAGATCCACAAAGTCTGGATCGAATCCACCCAGATCCTACAATCTCTGCTTGTAATACTAACTTCTCCTACATCTATTACATTGTTAGGATTCGAGATCCTTTGACAATTTATTGAATTTGAACTGAATACAACAAGTAAATTAAAGAGCACCCACTCTCTTTAATAAAATTTTCCTTTGACTTTCAACAACCATAGATCCTCTAGTGCTGTGAGCTTATGCTCCTGCATCAGACTCCTCAGGCCAGAAAAATTCATGAACTCCTGTTCATGAGTTCTTCTACAGTGCTGCCATGTTTTTGTATATCTGCTTCATTCATCCATGTAGCATCCTCCACTGGCTGATTCTGCCATTTGATCAAGTACTCATAGTATTCATGTCTTATGGTCTTCTTCAGAACTCTGGTGTCCAATATCTTCTCCATTTCCAGCTCTTGTATAACAGGAATCTGTTTCTGCCATGCTATCTGTTGTCCAGTATCTGATTCATCTGTTGATGAAGTCACAGTTTCACACCCCTATAAGGATATAAATCTGCAACGTTGAATATAGGTGAGATACCTATATTATCAGGCAATTCAATTTCATAGGCATTTGCTAAGAATTTTCTCAAAATCCTACAAGGTCCAATCTTCTTGAGTTTCAACTTATTATAGGTACCCTTAGGGAACCTTTCTTTCTTCAGGTAGGCTAATACTAGATCACCTTCTTCAAAATTCATTTCTTTCTTTCTCAAATCTGCTCTTTGTTTATACTTGAAAGTGTTCTTCTGCAATTGTTCTTTAACCTGTTCATGCAACATCTGCATATCTGAAGCAAAGTTCTCTGCATTTGCACTCCTTTTCTCCATCATTCCCAAATCTCTAAGTTCCATCACTCCTCTTGGATTTGTCCCATAAACAATCTTGAAAGGACTCAAACCTGTACTCCTGTCAGGTGAGTCATTGTATGAAAACTCGACTTGTGGTAAAGCCAAATCCCATTGATTAGGATGTCCACTAACCAAACTTCTCAAAATATTCCCCAAGCTTCTATTTGTAACTTCAGTTTGACCATCAGTTTGTGGATGGTAAGCTGAACTAAAGTTGAGATCAGTGCCTAAATTTTTCCATAAATTTCTCCAAAAATGTCCAACAAACTTGGTATCCCTGTCTGAGACTATACTCATAGGAAGACCATGAAGCCTTACTACTTCCTTTAAAAATAGGTTTGCAATAAGAGTAGCATCACTAGTCTTTGAACATGGTATAAAATGTGCCATTTTTGAAAATCTATCCACCACAACAAATATAGAGTCATTACCCCTTTGTGTTCTTGGCAATCCTAGAAAAAAATCCATACTTACAGCATCCCAAGGTTTCTTTGGAATAGGTAATGGCTGATACAATCCAGTATTCTGTTGTCTCCCCTTTGCATGTTGACAAATTT